>JNEU01001034.1:0-45735 GCA_000697475.1 Lichtheimia corymbifera B2541
CCAAGAGAGATGTGTTGGATATTATGCAAGGTTTGGATTATGAATAGCATTATTACGTTGAACATCGTCTAACTGGTCATGCATGGCATTTAGGATTGGATGCTTAGCTCGCGCGCAGACGCACACACACACACACACACGTGAAAGAAAGTAATAGAATATCCATAACATCATACATTGAATAAATCAACGCTAGTCATCTCGTGTATAATACAAGGACGCTATTAAGTGTTTATCTATCACATATCGTGGCATACATCCGTTGTATATATTCAACTAGGCAAACATAGGTGTTAGTAGGCTCCTCCAGCATTGATGAATGATCCATATGTAGTACCTTCAAAATATGTAGTCATTTTATATATCATCAATCATATAAAATTAGCTATGTGCTATTCTGTGACCAACGGTATAGGGTACCTGTGGTATATTGCGCTTTGGCGCAATTTTACGCAGGTATCTTGCCTACCCCCGCTTGTGACCCTGCCAAAAATTTGGCGGGGGTGGGCACAATTTTCGGTGACCTGGTGACCAACGATAATGATACTTCACAATGAACAAACACCACTCTCCATATAGCATCACGCTTACAGCATATGAAAAACACAAAGATGCCCATAACTAAAAATTCTACAATGAAACATGGGCTCTTTCATAGAACAAAGTTGCGCGGCAGGATCCAGCGCACCTTGTGTAGAAGTTTCACGATCGTCGTGGCCAATCTCGGGGGCTTCCCCGTGCATCCATCGTCTCTTATATATTTGGAACGTTCGCATTTAAAGTTCTCATAATGAAGCATATGGTTTTTAAATGAATGGAATTGATCACATGATGGAGAGACCAAGTTTCAAGTTCGAGAGTGGGAATCCCAAGGTAATTCATTAGTAAGTGACATTTCATGAATTTGGACGGTTACGGAAATTGCGTCCGACATAGTGAATCCTATATTACACCCTCCCATTCAAAATTCTTAAATGAAGTATGAGGTCTTTATGGGAAAGAAATTAATCAGCATGCCTGCGAGCACCTTGTGTGAAAGTTTTATCTTTGAGAAAGGGAATCTCGAGTCATGGGGCCGTCCAGTCTACCTATATTTATGTGCGTTCATCGTCGGACGCCCGCTTTAAAATTCTCACAATGAAGCCTGTGACTTTAATATTAATGGAGGTGATCAGCATGTCGAAGCCCACGGCCTGACCAAGTTTCACGATGGAGGTGGACAAGCGCGGGGGTGTGCACTATGCACCCTACTTGCGTTCCATCCGTCCTATATTTCGACCGTCCGATTCATAGAAACATCATAATGAAGAATACGGTTTTTAAATGAATGGAGTTGATCAGCATGACTCAGCGAATCTGCTTACCAAGTTTCAAGTTCAAAGTGGGCAATCCCAAGATAATGCATACTAATATCGATAAATGATAAATCCGGCGCGTACCCCATTTCCGACCGCCTACAGTAAACCCCACATTACACCCTCCCATTCAAAATCTTTGAATGAAGTGTGGGTTCTTTCTTAAGACAAAGTTGATCAGCATATCCGAAAGCACCTTTTGACCAAGTTTGATGTCAAGATGAGTAAATCTCAAGATCATGGATCAATTTACAGTGTGCATGAATATGCCTGACAGCTCATCAACCAACTTGAATTTCCAGCTCTTCCACTTTCAGTTTTTTCTCTTCCTCCCATTCCCAACTGTTGCCCCATTCAAGTACAACTACCACCTGCGAACGATTGTCCTGCTTCCACCCATCATGTCAATCCTACGAATGCCTTGATCTTATTGTCTTTGACTGAATGGGAAGTCCATGGCGTGTACACAGCCTTCTGTCACTCTTCTACAACACACTCGCTTGCATGCTTCTCTGCCACAACCAAGCGCAACATCGTTCATTCCAGCAGTTTCTATTAGCCATGTCTCTACTCCATTGTCTCGAACGGTGTTCTTTTCTTGTAGCAACCTTGCCTTACAGCCTTTTTCACGTGTCCAACATATAGCCATTGTATAGAACCAGCTTTATATACATGGAACGGCTTGCTTCAACACACACGACTTATTATGGATGATGCCATATCAACTAGCAAGCATTACGAGTAATCTTCACCCAGTTGAGCTGCGAGAGAAAATGAGCAAAAAAGATTGATCAACAGCCGGATGGAAAAGAAGCGTGTTACCAGCGATTACTGCAATGGTTACGATGGATGAATGCAATCAAGCACAGATACGAGGAATCCTGGAATGTTGCTTTGATTACTTGACACGTTGTCAGCAGGAAGGAACGATCATATCATATGAACTCGGCTTTGGATGGTGATGTATTGGAATGGCGTTGGTTGATCGGCTATGGATGATACTGGGATACTCGAGTTCAAACTTGCAGCAGCTGCTTTGGAATCCTGGATGATATTGCTTATGACGGCGGAATGACACAATGACAGCCATTCACTCTGTATGATTCAAGCACACCTTCTACATTTGGCAGCAACATTGTTTCTTTATGATATCTACCTTGATAATAAATGCCCACACACCATTTTCTGCAGATTTCATAGTATAGACACACAGTGCGCAATAAGAAAAGAAAAAGAAGAGATGGAGAGAGAGAGAGGGGGGGATATATAAGGGATCGTTGAGTAAGGTCATTGTCTAACAACCATCTACTTCGTTTTTGGAACATGCGCTTCCGCTTTATAACAACAGCTCTTGTTTCATGCAGAGACTTCTTTTGTTGATAGAATAGACATACCTACATCGCCAGCCTATCTTATCTTTGAGTAGGCTCATGCTATACAGCTGAAATAACCCAACTACATGATCACACCGATCTTAGGTAGTACATGAAGAAGACTCTTTTCCATTAGTCAAATAATCGAATATAGATGAAATCAATCCAATTTTTTATGCAATGATATAAGGGAATTGAATGGAGCTTATAACCGAGTTATTTTTTGTGTACTATCGTTACTGATACTATTGTTGTCAATTTCCTCAAACTCTTCTTCTGGTTGCTTCTCATCCTTAGGTTGCTCTTCAGCGTCCGGTTGCTCTTCAGCCTGTGGTTGGTCAGGACACTCATTTGTATCGTGATCATTGATGAATTTGCAGTGTTCACAATATAGATAGCCTTTTATGTCTTTCACCGGTCCAAAGGTGTAGTTCTTGCCGTATAGATTGACAATGATGCTGTTCTCTCCTTGCAGAACAATCGATGCCGTACCATTGTACTTATTGAACATGTCATCTGTGCCCAGCAGGATATCGACAATCACACGTTTTGTGGGTGTCAGGGCTTGTTTGATCTCATTCAGAGCATTGGCAGGCGAGTCAAGTGGAAGATGGATGGTGTAAAGGCTGTACCTTTTCTTTGACGTGAACATCGGATACAGTATGAACGGTGATAAAGGCAACTTCGGGTTGGCTGCTCTCTTTCTCATCTTTTTTATAGCTGCTGTACACGCATCTTTTGTTTCAAAGTGGACGTGGAAAACGAGTTCGTGCCCACCACTTCTTTGGAATAGGCGGATGCTGTCGATCTTATTGGCGAGGTCGGATCCAAGCTCTTTATCGACGTATGATGGCAGTTTTTCAAATCTCCCCTGATGGCTGTAATCAAGATGAAGGAGTACTGCACATTGCTCAGTAAAGTGCTCCTTTACAAGTCGTGCTTTTATGCACTCGATTTCGCTGCGTGCTCTCAGACCACCAGGATATCTGTTCATGGCTCGAAACAAAAATCAAATTCCAGGAGCACACCTAGCCACGTATGATGCTCGACCTTTTTGTGCAACAGAATTGACACACACACCAAGCCAAGCATAAGGTAACGTAATTCACCCGCACGTGATATGCAGGGTTTTATATATGTTATGGCCAGAGTGATACTGAAGCAAGCGATAATATTAGGAACCCAAGCACAAATGCGGAATCCTGGAATGTTGTTTTGGTTACCTGGCACGTTGTCAGCAAGATGGAAGGATCGTATCATATGAACTCGGCTGAGGATGGTGATGGATTGGAACGACATTAACAACAAGAGGGCTTTTATCCTTGGCGAAGAATGGTTGATTGTTATGGATGGTGTTGGAATGCTCGAGCCCAACCACGCTGCAGCTGCTTTAGGATCCTGGATGATACTGCTTATGTACGACGGCGGAAACCGAGAATACAGCGACACAATGACATCCATTGACTCTACCATATGTTTCTTTAAAATAATCCAACTATATGATTATACCGCTCTTAGATAGTACATAGTGACCCCCTCTCCATTAGTCAAATAGGTGAATATAAGTGATATCAATACAATTTTTTATGCAATGGTATAAGGGAATTGAATAGATCTTATAACTTGGTTCTCTTTCGTTTACTACTTTTGTTGCTGATGCTATTCTTGTTGTCAATTTCCTCAACTTTTTGTTTTGGTTGGTTCTCAGCCTCAGGTTGCTCTTCATCCTCATATTGCTCTTCTTCATCCTCATATTCCTCTTCATCCTCATATTCCTCTTCTTCATCCTCAGGTTGCTCTTCGGCTATAGGTTGCTCTTGGACCTCTGGTTGATGAGGACATTACTCTGTGTCGTGGTCATTGAGGAACGTGCAGTGTACACAATAGAGATAGCCTTTTACGTCTTTCACTGGTTGGATGGTGTAGTTCTTGCCATATAGAGTGACACTGATGTTGCCTTCTCCTTGTAGAACAATCGTTGCTGTACCATTGTACTTTTTGAGCAAGGTCTCGGCGGCCAGGACGACATGGACAATAACACGGTTTGTGGGCACCAAAGCTTTATAGACCTCCTTATAAGCATTTGAAGGCGAGTCAAGTGGCAGATTAATGGTGTAAATGCTGTATCGTTTCTTGGACGTGAACATCGGATACAGCTTGAGAGCTGGTCCAGGCGTGGTCTCGATGGCTTGTCGTTTTCTCCTTTTTTTCACGGCGGATACACCCGCATCTCTAGTATGAAAATGGAGGTGTAAAACGATTGCAGTCCTGGTACTTTCGTATACGCGTGAGCCGTCAATCATATTGGCAATATCGGATCCAAGCTCTTCATGGATGCGTGTTGGCAACTCAGTGAATCGGCTTGGGGTCTTTGTGGTATATTTAAGTACTGCACATTGCTCAATGAACTGCTCCTTTACAACCCGTGCTTGCATGCACTCGAGTTGGCTGTATGCTTTCAGACCGCCAGGATAATACAGTAACTTGTTCATGGCTCGAATCAATCAATCAAGCGCCACAACACCCAGCTGCGCACGATGATGCTTGACCTTTTTTGTGTAACAGAAATTGACACCACACCAAGCCAAGCATAAAGCAACGCAATGCAGTAGCACGTGATATGCAGGGTTTTATACAAGTGGTACTGAAGCAAGCGATTATATTAGGGACGCAATGAAGGCATCTCTTTTTGAACTTGAATCACAAGGGGACTGTATCCTAGTTCTCTTTGCACCGATTTACACTGAACCAACAATTACTCGTCGTCAAGGTAATAAGAACGCTTATATTGATCATCGTAATATGAAGATATTGATGATACTAATAACCCCCTTCTTCAAAGTACTAGAATGCCATGCATGATATCCCCGTTGATAGGTTCCCAAAACACTGGATGCTCCCCAAGATGGTCCTTTATCATAGTACCCCGATCCTTGTTGTAGTTGACATTTCGACATCATCGTAGTACGTGTTCGTTGATGATTAAAGGAAGATACTGCGATTTCAAATAATAATGTAATATTGGAATACTGGTACTTTAGTGTATAACTTTGTGAATGAAAGGGGAAATGTAAATATTCAATTAAACAACGACTACCAGTTCGATTGCTTAACCCTCTTTGAGTTGACAAGATGTTGTCCGTGTGGTAGTAGTAGGTAAATGATGATGATTATATTTGTGTTGCACAGCGCTTATGCTGAAAGTGGTTTATGTATGCTGATAAATATTTACATTATGTGGTCTGGTGGTTGGGATGTCAATACCCAAATGCTGTAGAATTGAGAATCAGGTGATAGCTTTGATGTCCAACAATCGAGTTAAATTTGATGTAACGCCGGAATGTCGGAAGGATGAATGCTGATTCTCAATTTGCATGCGAGCCCAGGCCTTGTGTAACAAGAAAGCAGAGATCGTCGGTCGGGCAACAAGGGGAGAAAGAGAGAGAGGATAAAATGGGATATAGCAAGATAGTTGGCCACTGTCAAGTTTGATAAAGAGATACATAGAGTGCATTGTAACCACCCCCTTGTCAAGGTGTAGGGAGAATTAAACAGGATGTGTGTGGTAAGAGAAGAAGAAGAAAGCATAGATCAAAAAGAATTGACAGGAGGAGGATGAGAGGAGGTCATATTGCTTCCATTTCAAGTGCATTTGTGCTCCACAAAGAGGACATCAAGTTAGATGTAATTTCCACCGCAACAAATCCTATTACATCCATTTTTAGTTTCTCTCTCTCTTTCTCTCTCTTCACTTTTTCCCTTCTTGTATATACCCCAACTTTTACGCACGTCAGTGCACGTATTTCTCTCTTCCTCACATTCACCCACTGGCATCGACCACGACCATCAGCAACTCGAATGCTGCATTGCCATGACCAGCAGCTCATCCTCAGCCAGAACATCACCCTCCACCCCGCCACCTCCGTCAATATTCTCAGGAGTCAATGTAGTTAATGGTGGCACTGCCCTGAAACGCACAGGTTCACTTTTTCGAGACCCATTCACAACTCGTGGCAGCAATAAGCGCGCCAACAATAATGACACAGCCATGTTACTCGACGACGTTTTGCGCACCAACCTCGGTTCCGATTACCACGATATCCAAAAGCGCACATTGACCCAATGGGTGAATCACCAACTCAGTAGTGTGGATGACCATATTGACCGTATTGAGACCGACTTGCGAGACGGCAAACGATTACTAAAGCTGTTGTCGGTGGTGTCAGGGCAACAGGCACCCAAACCAGAGCGAATGAATATGCGCATTCATCAGCTTTCCAATGTATCTCAGGCACTCGGCTTTTTGGAGAAACAAGTGGGAGGCGATGCATTACCTGATATTGGCAACGAGGCTATTGTCAATGGCGACATCAAAAAGACACTTGCCTTGATATTCTTCATCATGATCAAGTATCAGCTGGGCATCATATTGAACGATCATGGAGACAATTATCTTGATTCAATAGCTGTAAGTACATAAAGGGTTGGTTGGTTATGTTCTAGACTAATATGCATTGTATGAAACAGCAATTATCGGATCGTCAGGAACACGCTCAAGGAAGAGGAGATGATGATGATGATGTTGTTGCCATGGCTACACCTAGTCGAAAATTCAATTCAGTGGACAAATCTTTGGGTGACGCCAAGATGGTAAATAAGAGAGAGAGAGAAGCAAATGATAGATGTATCTATATACTCATGATTATTCCAATAGCGCAACGACGATGTTACAATGACACCAATACCAGCTCGGAAGCATCACACACAATCAGACAAGGCTCATGGCAACGATGCCAAGATGGCATTAATGTATTGGGTGCGGATTCAATTGGAAGATTACATTGCAGCGGATATGCTTCCTTCAATACAAGACTTTTCACGATCATGGCGGACTGGTCTCGCTTTTTGCTTGTTGTTACACCGTCATGACCCGATGCTCATCCCCGACATGCTCAGCACTCGTATCAAAGCCGACTTGACAGCAAAAGAGACTTGGCATGATATGTTGACAATGGCATTCAATATTGCACGCGATCAATTGGCCATTCCACAATTTCTGGAACCCGAGGATCTGATTGATGTCGAGTATCCATATGAGCCCAGTGTGATGGTCTATGTCAGCGAGTATTACAAAGTCATGTCGAAAGCACAGCGGGCCGACACTGAATCTATAAGGAGAGACAAAGCTGCACAACGGCGGATAGCCATTGCCCGAGCCATAGGGGATGATGATGATATATGTGATTTAGTACCATCAGCGCCACCCTCACCCATTCGATCGCCATCACCAACACCACCAGCACTCCCAGAAAATAAGGGGCAGGTCACGACACAAGATTCTACTGCTGCTGCTGCATCCACCAAACAACAACATACGATCTCCTCCTTAGTGGAAGATAGAACACCACAAGAAGCACCTGTACCTGTGCCAATACCATCTTATGCACGACGAAGGAAAGGTGGTCATCAGATAGAATCGACATTGGCCGAACAGGATAAAGCACGTATCAAGGCAGATCTCAATAGCCGATTGATGATGCAACTCACGGGGCATTTGCCACGGGGCGTAAACCCTGTCTTGGATCAGCTCATCAACATCCATGAAACAGTCACCTCCTTTATCAAAACCAACACACGCACCATTGATGAGATACCTGAGGAGTTTATGGGTTCTGAGTCCATTCAAGAGTATATGGAAGCACTTGATATCATTCAGGATCAAGCGGCATCGGAAGCGGCTTATTTGGACATGGCAAAGAAATCCAGAGACCAGTTGCTATTGGCTACGACGACGACCACAAATGAAAAAGAGGAGGAGGAGGAGAGCAGCATGATACGATTGACTGAATTGCAGCAAACTCAAGTGGGACGATTGTACGACACGCTTGTGAAGGAATGGAAATATTTTGAAGAGTTGCTGCAAAACACCAAGGCTGATATGCTGCGGGTGGAATCAGAATTGGTCGGCACCGAGCATGGTATTCGTGTATATACGCGTCAGGCAGGCCTGACCCAAACCAAGTTGGAAGCGCTCCTCCAGGATGTTGCCAAAGTTATTACTCCATCATCAAAAAGTCATCCGCTGGACGGAGATGCTGATGCCATGTTGCAGTCGTACAACCAAGCACTTTTACGTGTAGCCTCTGATATCCAAACATTCGATACAACAACATGGCGTGCGTATCGTGCCATGATGCGAGAATTATCACCTTCTGTACGTCAATCCGTAGCTACTCAACATGCAGCATTGCAGCAACGCTACGAACAACTTGAGGATGCATTGAAAAACAGTAAACGGCAGTGCAGCTTAATCCGACGCGGGGTTACATTTGCCAAATCACTTGCAGCACTCGATGATACACTTGCTGCTATTGATGTCACGGATAGTGATGACAACAACAACAACGACGACACCATGTTGGTACAACTTGAGACCAAAGTCAGTATGGCACGCAGCAAGTTGAATGCGCTTGAACAAGAATATGTTGACTTGTTGGATGAGGAGACATCAATGTATCAAGCTGGATTTGTCAAACGGATGAAAGAGTTGCATGATCGGTGCACCAAAACAAGCGAGGCAATTGAAAAAGTGCAACGTTGGATGATCGAAGCAAAACGTATTCGGGAATGGATCGAGGCACGTATCACGGCCCTTTGCAATGCAGCATCCGATCCCTTGTGCATGGACTTTGATATGGAATCACTTCCTTCTTCTCATCATCATGACCATCTTAAGCGTGAAGTGGAACGATTTGAAGCGGATGACATTGCACGTGTAAAGAAACATCTCCATGAGCTCAACAAAAAAACTAAAGTGGGTCCTGTGGATACGGCTACCATGGTTATTCTGCAAGAGCTACTTGATATGCACCAGCGACTCCTGAAAATGATGCAGAATGTGGATTTGGCTATCCTCCGTAGCACGTGGGAACGGCTCATCGCAAATGACATTGCCGACGCTATCAAAAAGGCTCGACATGACTTGGATCAATTTTTGGCCGTGGATGGTGGTGATGCGCATTGGACATCTTCTAGTGACAAGGTCAAAGCGAATCATGTCATGGCAACGTTCCATCGTCTTGAGACTTTTGTTGCTGATATTGAAAAATCACTTGCCAAGGCTGCACAATTATTTCAATCCATGGAAAAGATGCATGGCGACCTTCTTCCAGAACACATGGAACAACGACGACTCGACATGGTGAATGATTTTGAGGATATCTCCTGTCGTTGCCAATATGCTCGCAAAGTGGTAGTGGATCAACATGTGCCAGCTGTGGATGTTTTGCTCTCATTGCATGAATTGGTCGAAAGCAATGTCAACAAAGATGCACGTCAATTCAAGTCGGATGCTACACGTGTGTTACAAGATATGGGAGCCAAAATTGCGTATCCTGAAGATGAGCCATGGATGACTGAGGCGCAAGCACAGTGCAATCAAGATCGTAACAATAAGCTGCATGTATCGCTTCGTGAATACACCGATCAATTATCTCGGGCTGTTGAGAAGATGTTGGATGATCAATTGTCATTGCAAGAGCGCGTGGACTTACTTTTGGAGGATACATCGGCATTGACCGCTTGGCTTGATCAATGCAGCAAGCGCCGAGGTTCATGGAAAGGCGTTGCTAGGCAACTGCAGCAGATGGATGGTTACGGACGATTGATGGATCGAGCACGACGTTTGGAAGAAGAGATCGACGAGACAAATGATGTATCCATTGACCGCACAGCTTTGATTGACGCACTTGAACAGCTTGAGAAAAGTCATGAGCAATTTCAACGTTTTGTCAAGGAACAACAGCAAGCAACGAGTCAATGGGAGCAGTTGGTATTACCAGTGGCGTACGATGTGTGGCGCTTTATTGTCAAAGTCACTTTTGATCCATCACGATATCATGTTGATAATACCGCATCATCATCATCATCGCACGGCGAAGAGTTTCAAGATCTTGAAAAGCGTGCAGCAGGTGTTGTTATTGAGGATGGGTTATACAACCCAAAGGAACTCGAGTCTCTTTGCAAATATGCAGCATCTACTCTTGAACAACGCGAGTCGATTATGCAATGGCTCAACAAAGTGGATCGGCTCATTGAAAAAGGCAAAAGGGTGCGTGACCATCTCGAGGAGGAGGAGCAAGGTGCCGTTGATGATGACCAAGTGATTTGTTTCAAACGTGCATTGAGCGACATGACACTCTTGGATAGAGCTCCTGAACAAGTGGATGATCATTGGGAATTGGGTATTCATGAGCATCACACACGTACTCAACACGAGATTCGAGTCTTTGTTGACCAGAAAAAGGGTGAGCTGCGTGAAATTGAAACAGCCCTGGATCGCCTTTACAATGCACATCAAAGCTCGGATAAGCTTAAGCAATTGGTGGAATTGTACGACACTGAGGTGACCGAGTTGCGCGATTGGATTGCCAAACATATGGATCAGTTACGACAATGTCACGTGGATGCCCTTGCCGATTTGTCAGAAGCACAGCTCTTGGAACGACAGCAGAAGCATGCACGTTTTGTGGCTGATATTGATCTATTTGAAGAAACCAATATCCACACGTTGCAAGAAAACATTACACAGCTACAGCATGATAGTCTACAGCAAAGATTGGATGAGGTGTTGCTCGATTTGGAAGAACTCAAGTCTCTCATGACAGCTCAGTCCAACATGTTTGATGCTGCCCTAAAGCGTGCTGATTGGGAGTCTCAATGTGCCGCAGCCACGAGCCGTCTCAAGGATATGTTGCAGCGTGTGGGCAAATCATATGAGCTTACAGCCGACACTATTGAGCAACGCCATGAGCAGTTACGTGCCGCTGAAGAGGAGAAGCAAGCATTTGTACAGCAAGAACTGGTTGAGATTGATACGGCATACAAGGCTTTTGGAAATGCACTAGTGCAATGTCATCGCTCTACCACCACTATCCCAGTCCACATGGAAGCACGCATGGATTCATTGTTCCGCATGAAACGACGTTTGAGTGAGTCTCTCGAACAACAACTACGCCAGGTTGACCAAGCCAAGCAACGTATGGATTGGCAAAGACAAGTGGATTGTGTATTGGATCAGCTTACACAATATGATCAACTTGTGGAAAGCTTTGTGCAAGAGCAAGCGCGTTGGACACCTGAAAGAGACACCGAGGCACATGATCAGCCATTGCTTGAACAGCACTACCAGGAACTCAAGTGTGAGATCGATCAATATCAGGCAACGCAAGTAAAGAAGTTCTTGGAGGAGAATGAGCGTATCGATCATGATGCATCGATGGATAAGCAGCAAGCATTAAAGAAGGCTGATTTGCAGTTGACGAAGCACGTGTCCATTGTGGGTGACATTACTCAGCAACATGGCATGATTACAGCGTTTATTTCGCAAACGAGCCAACTTGAAGCTATGGCTAGCGATATTCGAGAAGAGTTACTCCGTGATCACCGTCAAGATGGATTGCAAGAGCGTTTGAAGCAATTCAGGTCCAATGTGGAACAAACGATCACCAAGGATATGCCATATCCTGTGCGACATGCTGATCATTTCAAGATTCAAGACGAGTCTATCAATGAAGTCATTCGAGATATGTTGGCGGCAAGAACGCGGCGACTTTTTGAGCTGGCTGCTAGCTTGGAGCAACAATGGGAATCCAAAGAATTGATGACACGCTACCAAGTGCAGTTGCAATTGTACAAGAAACATGCTCAAGCGCTTGATGCATGGATGAAGGAACGCGCTGATATGGTTGCCACACACAAGAATCTCTTGGAGGATGCAAACAAGGAGCCTTTGGAAATCAAGCTCTTACAACAAGCCATCAGTGCCCTTGTTGGTTTGGAACGCACCATGAAAAAGACCAGAGATAACACATTCATCTCTCTTCAATCTCTGTTTGAGCAATGTGCCAGTGCTTTTGATGATGCAGCTGCCCATGAGGAGAATGAGGACGAATCATTGGATGAATTTGATGCCATTGAAGAGACGCAGCAAGCGATGGAAGATACATGGCGTCGATTACGAGATGACACTTCCTATGTTGGAGCTGCCTTGTCGATGATGTTGGAACCAACAGAGCGATATCATCGATCCAGCAAATTGTTGACCAAGCTCACCGAATTGCAACGCACCATTGATGATGCAGACGCAGCACTTTTAAGCGACGACAGCATTTTCCAATGGCAGAAGAAGGTTGATTATTTGGACAACAAGGTGTATCATGACTTGACGGGTCAATTGCAACATGTGCCGCAACAATCCAATCCGGCTGTTCAAAAAGTGGTGCTTTCAACACAACGTCAACTCGATACTGCTGGTGAATTGATTGTTATGATCCGTGGTCATTTGACATCATTGTATGATACCGTCAATGTGAATCGCCTCCGCAAGACATACTGTGAGAATGCAGCTGTGGCTATCAACATGATGATGCGTGCTCAAGATCTCTTTAAGGATACCTGCACTCAATTCAACACAGTAACAGCGGAGAATCGTGTAGCCCAACGGCATGCTTTGGTTGCAGCTCACAAGGATGCACAACGAAGATGGACCGAGTGCCGTGATGCTTATGATGACTTGTGCGGCTACAATGATTTTATTCGTGGTCAAGAGCATACAAGCAGTGAGATTGAGGAGCTTCATGGTCAAGTGGAGGATGAATGGAACACGCTTCAAGCTGAGCAGGAGGCTTTGGTACATCTTGTTGAAAGTATCGATCGATGGGTGGAGCGATATGATATTGCGGATCAGCTACAACGTGCCCTTGGTATCATTCAGCGTGACATGGAGGAGAAGCGCAAAATGACAAGTTACAGCAGCAGCACAACGAGTAGCAGCATCAAAAGCCGAAGCAGCAGTGATAGTGAAGGCAATATGCTTGCAGCACTTGACAAGCGTCTCAATTCAGTGACACGCGATATGGAGGATTTGATGCATGATGCCAATGAGGACAAGGAACATGATCGAGCCAATAGCATTGCGTTTATTGAACATTTGGAGCATCTCTCAATTCACATTTCGAGCCTACGATCCTCTCTTGTTCAACGTCGTACGGAGCTTGACAAGGCCAATCTATTGACAGCTTATGGTGATGAGATCAAACGACACTCTTTATTATGCGAAGAACAAATCGGCGCTCTCAAACAGCAATCGACATCCAATCCAAGTATTGCAGAAAAGAAACCAGCTGCTATCCAAACGGTGATTGGTACTTATTCTTCAACATTATCCATGGCACGACGTGTACATACGCGATGCAAAGACAGCTTGGTCAATGGCACTTTGGCAGAGCAGGCAAACAAGCTTGTGGATTCATTTGACGTGTTGAAATCAGAAACGGATCGGATGAAACGGCCTCTTGAACGACTGTTGAATGATCTTGATCAACGTATCAATGTGGAAAATGCGTATGTGGGTATTCTGGAATCTGTGTGCAACCATGCTCAAGCAGAAGGAGAAATGCTGGCATCATTGAATGAATTCAAGGAGACCGTGGCACGCTTTGCACGCAGTGCACGTATTGCACGTACCAAGGGAGCGCTTTTGCCTGATCTTGCAGAATTTGAAAGACGCTACAATGATATTGAGACGGCTGTCCAAGACTTTTTGGGTATGGGTAGCAAGATCAAGTCTGGGTTCCACCGTATCCATGGCATGACAACACGTATTGCCTCCGTCAACCGATCCATGGATCGTCGTCAAGATACCATCAAGCGAGAATGGGCACGTATTCGTGTCTCTGCTGACGAGACCAAGAGCAAGTTACAAGATACTCAGATGCGACAACATGCCAGTGCCAAGCTTGCTGAAGCGATTCGATTTGTTGGTGAGCTCAAACACCGCATTATGCAGCTGGATGGCAAAAGCATGACTGAGGAGCAGCAAGAATTCAAGGAGATACAGGATGCTATGGCGGATGGATTGGCCAAGCGTTTAGTGGATGCTGACCAGTTGGTTGCTACGGTGGTCGACAAGGATGGAAAGTTCAAACGACAACGCCAAGAGTTGACAAGTCTTGTACAAGAATTGGAAGCTTTGGTTAAGGAGCGACAGGAACAAGCTGAAATGGAAGGCAACATGGTGCTATTTATGGATATTCTTGAAAAGATGAAGGACCAAATGGCACGCATGACACGACTGGTACGAGAGAGCAGCACTGCATCACCCTCACCTGAGATGGTCAACAATCGTGTCAGCAAGAGTGATTTACAAGGGCAACTACGGAAGCTTGTTCACGGATACAAGGAGATTGACATGCATATGACTGAGTTGACTGAAAGTGCAAGGAGTGAGGCTCGTAAGCAATTTATGGATACCTCAGTGGCCAATCGACTTGATGCAACCCTTGA
Organism: Lichtheimia corymbifera B2541; assembly: GCA_000697475.1. NCBI lineage: Eukaryota > Fungi > Mucoromycota > Mucoromycetes > Mucorales > Lichtheimiaceae > Lichtheimia > Lichtheimia corymbifera. The sequence continues at coordinate 15,074 of JNEU01001034.1, forward strand.
AGAATGGGCGCAAGTCCAAGCCAAAGTAACAGCTCGAGAAAAGGAACTTCAATCTGCCATTCAGCAACTGGATCAAGAATTCTTTACAAAGTTATCCATGGCAAAAAGCATTTCTCCAGGAGGTCGTACCAGTCGAAGACAAACGCCCACCCCACCTCCTCCTGTTACAGCTGGTAGTCAAGAGAAGAAACCAAGACGACAAAGTATTCATCATCGACGACGTACACCTACACCCACCACTTCTTCGAAAAAGTATGTGGCTGATCCAAAGAATGAATTGGATGTCCATTTGGGTCGTATTGTCAATGATAGCCCTTATCGCATGAAGATCAAACGTGTCGCTGGTGAGGTTGGCAAATATTGGTTTGGTGATGAGCATCCACGACTCGTCTACTGCCGTATTTTACCAAGCAAGGTGGTCATGGTTCGCGTAGGCGGTGGATGGTTGGAATTGACAAAGTTTTTAAAAAGTAAGTACATTGCCATGTCAACATGGGATGATACTAATTACACACTTTTTAGATCATGAAATGACTCAACAATCACGTGCAGCTACCACCAAAGGTGATATCCATGGCCCTCCTTCCTCCCCTGATCACACCAAGCTGGAACCACTACCTCCCCCTTCAGCCATTCAGCCTAGCAACAGCCGCGGTTATGTGGATGGCGATCAATATATTCGTGTCGATGATCAAGGAAAACAAATGGCTGTCAAAATGGCCAAAGCAAAGGCAAATGATCGCACAACAACAACCATCAAAAGACCCTCTCGATTTTCCTCATGATACCCTTTATACTTTTAGCACACACTCTCATGTACCTTTATTTGTTGATCCCTTTTTTTTATATACATAGACCCTTTTTTGTATTTGCATTAAACTTCAACGACTCATCTGTACACTATGCATGATCTGGCATTGTTTGACTTTTGTCAATGTTTCTGCATGAATGTGGCACAAAGCATTTGTATATGTATAAATAGACAGCATTTTTAAATTCAGTATGGGATTCTTTATGAAAAATAAGGGGGTTGGGGAGTTGTGGGGGGAAAAGAGGCACAATGCGTGAAGTACTAACATAGATGCAAGAATAGAATATGTGTATGGGGTTTTTTTTATCAATGTGCACTAGCAGGGTTCGTTACATTGCAAAAAGCACAGGGAGATAAAAATGGTATGATGTTGATGATGTAGTAGTAATAATAAAATGGTGGGGTTTTACAATCCAAAGTAAACGGCAGGGACCATCATGACACCGGCCAAAAGGACACTGGTAGTGGAAGTGATGGATGTACCCATGGATTGATGAGTATTAGCACGATGGGTGGCGTGGCTTCCATAAGAAGACGAAGAGGAAGAAGAATGATGATGCTTATCCTTATCAGCTGCTGAAGCCATAGGTCCAGGGGAAGCTGAAGCCATGGAAGGAGCTGCTGAAGAAGAGGAAGAGGAAGCACCTATAAAAAAATACACGTGTTGAGTAAGTCCTCCTGTTTTCTACCACCACTCAATGTCATCACCAATGTTTTCCTTACCATCCGTGCTTGCAGGGGCTGCCATGGAGGATGTACCTGAAGCTACACCAGCACTGGGAGCACCTGTGTTAGCAGGAGCAGCAGCAGCATTATCACCGGTGGTTGAAGAAGCAGCGTTGTTGTTGTTATCAGTATTAGCAGCAGCACCAGCATAATCTTCTTGATCCGTATTGGCAGGGGCAGCGCCAGCAGGTGCAGCAGCAGCAGGGGCGGCACCACCATCGGCTGTGGCTGCTTGTTTCACACCTGTATCGGCTGCATCCAATTGATCAGCAGGCTTTTCACCTGGATTGACTTGAGCCAAAGTGGTGGTGGCAGAAACCAAGGCAATGAGCAAAAGTGAGGTTTGGATTTTCATAGTGTGTAAAGGACGATCGTTTATAATTCTGAACTTTTTTACATGGATCATGGGCTGTCTTTTTATATCTTTTTGTGAAAAGGGGGTGATGTGGATATGCTCAGGGCAGCAAGGATGAGGGAGCTTTGACGACTTGTCTAGATTCAATTGTATAAATTACCCATGACAAGGAGGATAGTGTATACATGAATGAGTGCGTGCGTGCGTTTGTGTGTACAAAGAAGGGGGTGGGTTCAAAAATATGTCCATTTTGGGGGATATCATCATTTCTTCCCTTGGTAGTAACGAATCTTCCATTCCTCTCGTCTATCACTGGCATTACTGTCTTTGGTGCTAATAGCTTGATTGCTATGGCGATTTTTTCGACGTACGATAATCACCTCCTCCTTGTCACCATCCATCCTCCATTGTTCACTGAATCGGCTTTGAATACTCATTGTATCGCTAGTAGTAGGGTCGTTGCTTTTGTGATGATGATGATGACCATTCTGATGATGGATGTATGTCGTTGGCAGGTATAAAAAATTAATCAAGGAGAAATGACGGCGGCGTCAAGTGAGAACTCGCATATATTGTTTTGCTCGTTAATCCTTTCCATACCTGTGATGATGATGACATTTCATTGCGTCGTCGTTGTCGTAGATACTTTCGGCGATCCATGTTGCTATGATCATTCTTCTTCCGTCGTGAATCATCATCACCATCATGCCATTGAATGCCTCGTATCAACATGATCCAATAAAAGATAAATCCGCCAAAGAAAACGTAAGGCTCAAAACAGCAAGTGCCCCAAATCGCTTGATAGGTCTCGTACATCAATACAGCAACAATCAATGCAATCGAAGCCGTCCAGATCAAATAGCCAATGGGTTTGTCTTTTTTTGCATATAAAAGCGTCGTCTTGTCAGCACATCACATGTTCCTTTAACACCTACCCCTAACCCCTTTATGTATATACGAACCTTGCCATGACCGTATCAAAACCTTGATTTTGGCATCCATTAAGGACCTTCCACGCTGGAATGTGGTTGATGATACTGTCGTTGTTTGGCAATAATTTGTTGTTGTTGCTATCGTGTGGGGTTTGCTGCTGCTGCCATCATCGCATGACCTTTGCATTGCATCATGTTTCTCGTGAGATCCACCAAAAAGTCGAGGTTGTTTTACAGTAGGTGGTACAAATGTAATGCTTTCCTTGGTGATCAAGTTGATAGGAATAGGCCGTACAGGTCTTGGAGCCATCAAAGGCAGATCGGCTGGATGATGATGCATGTTGGTGGTGGTCTCTTTTTGCGGTACATGATACAGTTGCTTCATAAAGAGAGCTTGTGATCCAATCAAGAATTGAACAAGTGATTGAGCTTGATGTTGGTGGTTGCCATATGACTCACCAAGGATGCGTGACGTAAAGATATCTGCCAACTTGGATGCATCCATCGAGTTAGCATCAGCATGCGAAGCAAATAGACTGAGAAGATCGACGAGATAAAGTAGGAGATGTTGATGAGGAATAGGCAATTTTTGAACAAGTTGTCGGAAATGGTCGGCAATAGTAGCTTGTTCATGTTCATGATAATCTGTGATGTGTGTGTGAGAGGGGGGTTACACCCGACGAACCCGTGCTTTACCCATCAAGGCACAAAACGAGCTGCTGTGCTCACGTGGAATCACCGTTTCCGGTAGCTGGTCCAGGTATCTTTGCAATATGGAGGCTGCATCGTGTACACTGTAATGTCCAGAGTCCCAGTCCAAATACAATCCATGCGATTGGCGTGGGTCATCGAAAATACTCTGCAATGTATCCACATGACGCTTGTCACCTGGCAGTAAAAAGACATAGGGTTCAAATAGACCTTGATGGAAGAACAATAAGTACTACCATTACCAACATGATCACGAGGCTTATTATACCTTTGGCTTTCAAGAATGAGCCACATTGTGCCACCACAATAGGAATGGTCCCAGCTTCTGGATGCTTTACAGACGTTTCGTCCACATAGCCAAGGGATACTTTGGCATACCGAATAGACTTGCATAATGATGTACCAAACACACCTATACATACATAGACCGTTATGGATCACTAGTATATTTCATAATAATAAACTTACGTTTGGATCGAGTGGATGTGGCACGCTTAAGCCAAGAACTGAGAGAAGATTTCCTTTCCACTTTGGATGCTGGCATTGTGTAGGAATGAACAATGGAGAGAGAAAGAGAGAATAAATGTGCACAGAGTTGCTGGTTTTATTATTAATTGTAATAGCTTGGTCACAAGGCTGATGTGTAATGGATGAAAGAGAGAGATCTATCTAGTGCTTTGTACCCAGCCGCATTTCGTGTGGAGTATCGAGCAATACAAAGCGATACCACATGATCATCAAGGGAATAGTGGACAAGTGCCAAAGACTATGGGCATCAAGGACACGCAAGAATGGAGCAAAGTCAAACAATTCGAGACACATGGCAGCACCGGTGCCGACCACTGAAACAATGACGAGATAAGCATACGATCGACGATCCTTGTTTTCCGGCTTGATGTATTGTAACACGGCCCATCCAACCCATAGAGCCAACTGGAGCGAGCCCACGATCACGGAAGCCATCATGTTGTAACCATAATCGAATCGGTAAAAGGAGAGATAGGAGACATGGGCCAAGAACGAGATGGAGATGAGGACTGTCAATAGACGAATGATGACACGATTCTCAATGTGGAATAGTCGAATAAGCGCATAATAGAGCGAGTACAATAAAAAGAGACCAGCGCTGAAATAATCAAGTTTCTCCGTCACTGGAAAATCGCGTGAATGGAATACGGTGCTCCACACCCAGGCATTGATGCCAACCAGAGCAAACACCAGCATGAATGGCTTCATAAAGTAACCATTGGGAATCTCGCGACGAAGTATCTTGTAGTAGTAATAATGTACATAGCCGTTGCCAATTGAAAATAAAACAGACGCTGGTTCCTGGATACCTAAAAGTCGATAGAAGGGCCACTTGCCATAATACTGATAAACAGGCGTCCCATCTTGAATAGCGCGATCGGTAATTTGCTGCATGCACTCGTACCGACAGTTCTCATTGCAGCTCCAAAATGTCAAACGCAGGGCAAGGGGGAGCTCTGCTGGACATGTCGTTGCATCGCAATGCTGGACACAGTTGAGAAACTCGGGTCGAACGTTGCCTTTCGAAGCCGTACAGGAGCCAATTAACGCGATCAACACGGCAACAATAGCTGTGTAGAGGGCGTGACGCATATGGAATAAAAAATAGTATAAGAAAGAGAGAGAGAGAGAGAGAGAGCAAGAGAGCGAAAAACGTAACACAAATATCGGTAATACAAATGCAGAAAGGTAAAGTTGGTTTTTATTGTAAGCGCACAGGTAAAAAGTTCCCTACAATGACAGTCTATGAGGACAAAGATGAGTGATTGTGTTTTAAATATATATCAATGAGCCACCAACTTACAGGAATATTGTATTTATCTCTCCGTATGGTGAATGAAAAGCAGCATGAGATAACACTGGTATTATCAGGATCGGGGTTCTTTAGCAAGCATGATGTCAAAACAGCCTTCTGACCAGGATCAAACGCAATGTTGCCATATTTCTATATACACATCCGTCATTCAATAAAAAGTTGCATCGCCAATGTATGGATGATGATTCCTTACCTCCCAATAGTTGACAGCTGATTCCTCGGCCATAAGCTCGTATATGCATAAACGACCCTATAACAGCTCTGGGATCAATATCACGTGCACCATACTATCCGTTTCTTCTTACCTCTCTTAAATTCTCTATGGGTACATTGACCAGTGATGCAAATTCTTTGTTGCCCTTGTAGATTTCACCCGTTCGACGCCATAAGCATGCAGGAATACCCATTGAGCTAAAGACACGATCGTAATCCTATATAGAGTTCCATGTTAAAATCAATCAAAAAACAACAACCCAACCACATGTTCTCCCCATTTACCAGTAATAGCCGTTCAAAGGCTTCCTCCACCAAAATCAAGTCAATATCCGTCAGTGATTGAGCAACCGATCGAAAAGCGGGACGAAAAGTGCCCATGACATTCAAAATCCTTTGACGGCTTGATGCGGACATGCTATATCACAAATAAGTATTCTCCTACACTTACTCCCATCCCACCTCCACACTTACTTGTTATCCATATACTTTTGTAGTCGGGCATAACCATTCACATAATTGTAAGGTTTCAAGAAACCGGCTTCATATTTGGCATTGATCACTTCAGTCAATCGGTCCTCCAACTTGCCGTCCGAGGGATCTGCTGCTGTCAAAAAGAACTTTTCGGTGGTATTGACGGTAGGTGTGGTCACAGCGGATTGTGGGTTGTTGCTGTTGCTGTTGTTGTTGCTTCCATTGTTGTTGTTGTTACCATACATGGCCTGCACATCACCATCCAATGAATCCAAGAAATTGCTGTAATGCCATATGATAATCAATAAGCATATCCTACATGGGTGTATGTGTGTGTTACCTAATGACTGAAATCTCATTGCCCATATGTTCACTTGCAAAAGTAAGTTGACCCGTTCCCATTTGTCCAAAAAATTGGATCGGTAATCCACCAAGGTTGCTATTGCCTCCAAGACCTATCATTGAGGGTCAATCTCCATCCCTCCCTTTGTCATATCATCATCATCATATCTTACCATTGCCTAGGCTATTGAGCGGCTGCATATAGCCAGGTCCTGCCGTGGTGGTTGGTACAGCACGATTCTTGTTGGCATTGTTGTTTTGAGCAGAGCTGTTTGAATGCTTGGGCTCATCATGGCACAAGTGTCCAATGCTTCGTTTGATACAACGTTGGCAAGGTCGCCCTGGTATGGAGAACAGTAAATGAATCAATAACGGATAACACCAGCTATACTAGTACTACTACTTACCCTCATCACAGGTCATGTGCGAACGACGGCAGTAAACACAAGCTACAATGGGTCGACATGTGAGAACATGGTGCATGGCTCTAGATCAATAAACGTACCGTGGGTGACCTTGCGCCTCTTTGGGCCAGTTTTCTTCTTTTTTGTATTATCTTGTGGAGTGGTGTTGGTAGTGGTGGTGGAGCTGTTGGCATCGGGTGTTGATTCCTGATTACTGGTTGGAGTAGCTGTGTTGGGTGTGTTTGTATTGTTATTGGTGTCTTCTTGACGAATCGTGGAATTGGAGTCCATATTGATAAAAGAAGTGCTCGGTTGTCTTTTCCTCCCCCACGCACCCACCAAATTAGAAATCCGGATGTGAATTATGTGTATTGGAACCCGCTTCTGTGGCTCGGATCGACCTGTTCCAGATCAAACATTTCCACCCCACATCTACTGCTACGTAATATGAATACATTGCCCTTTTAACTACACATACATTATCCCCCGCCCCTATTCAGAAAAGATATCCCTTTATTATTCTTATGAATAACATAACACTTGAGCTGATTGAAACCATTTTGTCTCATCTTATCATCCCAGATGGTGATACAGAACGACTCATTTTCATGACACAAACCCCCTCCCCCATCCTGGCCCATTATCCCCGCTCGCTGATAAAAGGGAGACAACACATACTTCTTTGACCTTCTTGCGTGTGTGTGTTTATATCTTCGTGACACGTTGCTCATGCAGCCACACATTCACTGTCCCAAGTTATTCGACCGTGAGAATAATACTTGTCGCTTGGGGGGGGGTCCTGTTTTGAGAGTAAAAGAGCATACCAACTGAGCCCTGATGGTGTGTGTACCTTGCCCTGAAGATTGATTGTAGCATTCAAATGTTCTTGAATCGAGACTATCCATATATAAAATACAGCGTGCAATGAGATAAGGGTACAATGCATATCCTACTGTATACAGAATTGCATCCATAAAGAGAAGAATAGCGCATTCATGTACATAATATGACGCAAACTGTAGTTGTTTTCCATAATGAATTCCACGACCAGTGTAGTTTAACGGGTCAATATGCGAATACTGGTTTCCATCACGATACACTATCGATTGCTTTCACAGTAGCCTGTCACTACTACTAAGGAAGGGTGTCATCTTGACGCTAATTATGGAAATCCATTGCATCCAAGCGGATGAATGCTCAACCAGCAGATTCACGAATATCATTGCTTATATAGGACGAATCATAAGGAGACGTAGGTTGATGATAATGGATTGCGCGGAGGACCGGGCATGAACAATGCGGATGAATATCCTCATCCGGCCGATTGCTCCCCGCGTTGAAATGTATTTATTACAGGTCCAGCTTATGTGACAGAAGCATATTCTCTTCCCCTTTCTCTTGTTGTTTGTTTCTCTATCTCTACATTATGCTACGTTCCTTGCCCATCACCCGCATTGGAAGAGTATCCCGACCATGGGTGCGATTGTCTAGTACCAAAGTCCCATTTGACACTGAGCCGTTTCCCTTTTCTCGTTTCGAACCTTGTTGCAGCGATCAAGCAGAGCAGCCCATGGAGAATGGCTTTGTGCAATGTGCCAAGCATCCGATTCCCAAGGTCATTGGCAAAAAAGTGGACATGACAACCGAGTTGCGTAAATACGACCGTTCACGACAGCTACTTGTGTGCGTGGGCGAGGATGCACCCGAGTGGCATCGAGCCAAAGTGGAAAGCGTCAAGGATGGATTGATCCATCGTCTTCAAGAAGAGCACAAGACATGGTTATTACAAGGCAACAAATCGACCAATCCTGCCATCTTATTGACAACTGCTTGTGAACGACCCTCATCATCACCATCATCATGGCCCACCTGTGATATCCTCATGTTGCCTGAATTTCGTCGATTCCCCGCTGTGGATCCAGCAACATTGACATCGTCTTCTCCCTTTATAAAAACCATGCAAGCCCTTTGGAAGGATCCAACAACTCAAGATTTACCCGATCCCGGTATTCCTTCGCATGAAATGGACGATGTCGATACCTTGGTTCTTGTATGCACACATACCATGCGTGACAAGCGATGCGGTGTCCTGGGGCCTTTGATCGTCGATGAATTTAGAAAGGTCTTGGAGGAGAAAAATCTACTCACCAGCAAAGGTGGCAAGGTCGAAGTATGGGGCGTCAGTCATTTTGGAGGTAAATATAGCACAATTAAGGAAGTGGGGATCACGGTCGTGGTGCTAAGACCTATGTTTTTTTCTTTTTCAAGGTCATGCATTTGCTGGCAATGTCATCATTCACCAAAAGGGCCTTGGAGGTCATGCTTATGGCAATGTACGGGCATGTCATGTCCCAAGTATCGTGGACCGCCATATTGTCCATGGCAAGGTGATCAAGGAGCTCTGGCGTGGTGCAGTGACCAACCCATGAATTAGCATTGTACATTAGGAGATAAAAGTATTTAGATTGTACATACATAAAATAGACTTTTTGATTCGCAAGTCAACGTCATGCAATTAAAAGCTTGTTGTTTCCTGTGGCAAAATGTTGTCAAAACCCACAACCAATTGAATTTCTCGGTACGTCTTCCGGGTGTTGCAGCATAGTTCGGAGAATGGCCACAATTGTGCGTGACATGGTGGTATTGGAAACAAGCAAGAACACGTAATAGCTTCTGGGGCTTATCGGATTGGGTTGGTCGTACAAGACCTCCATGTCAATCGTATCCATGCCAACCCATGTCATCCTGTTTTGATCACAATGACAGCGCATCCTGAAAAGTCATATTATATTGCCCCATTCGGCTTTGGTAGGATCTGCCTCCTAATTCAGCTTTGTAGATACATTCAGAGAGGTAGCTACTTCAAAAGAAACATCAGTATGCGCTTCAACCAGCAATATGCTCAGGGTTTACTTTGATAAAAAAAAAAAAAGTCAAATATCACAACCTCAGAAAGAAAAGAAGGATGACTATGAGGCGCTAAAGATCATCACAAAACAAGACCATCCATCATGATATCAACTTGGCTTCAAGAGTATCAGCAATCAATAGGTGATGTGAATGGAAGAAAGAGGTGTACGAGAGTATTATGGTTAAGCGACAGCATCTTCCTGGTTTTTTTTGTCTTCTGCATGATGGAGGTAGTATCCATCATCAGGCAATGACATCCATAAGCTATCACAAATCACTTGTCGTACTTAAAAATTGATCGAACAAGACTTTGATTGTGGTAGTGCTCGTTTCAGAAAGAAAAAAGTTGATGGCACCTTACCGATAAAGATTATGCCCAACGTAACAAATTGTTCGTGGGGCCACCAAAGCTCCCGCATGGCTGCCTCAGGTTAGAAAGGTTGGATCCCGATAATCGTGTACCTGGTGTTGATAAAGTTTATCATGTCATGGGAGAAGATTGTGCCGCATGCAACCAAAGAGAGGTGTGATGATGTTGTCATTGTTTCCAATCAGGAAAATGATGCTGACCGTTGTGATGCGGTATACTTGCTTTCCTTATACACACATACGGTGATGATGCTTTTAGGTTTTTCATTCATAAATGCTATCCAAGAACCCATCATCATCAGCCGACATGCTCCTCTTCTTCTCCAGTAATAATACGTTATGCGTGGACATCGATGGGCAGCACAAGATTATTCAGAGGGGCCGGTTCGTGCCCCATCACGAGAACGAACCAATTGCACACCTTCATCTCTTGCCAGGCTTTTGTCGGGATTGACGAACCAAAATAACGTTTTGTATGCATGATTAGGGCATAATCAAATGAAGGCCTTTCTAAACCCGATTTGGAACATGGCATAATCTTATTTCCTTTAAGGGCGCGCCACGTGCAATGAAGGCATTGATCGTAGCGCATTGATACATGCCACAAGAGTCGATCATCCGCCAACAATGCGTCAACCAAGAAACCTGTACCCTCTCTACTTTTCATATCTGTCAAAGACACGCTGTTGTTCAGCATCTATGATATTCTACACAAGCTATCCCACGGTGCGCGGCTTTGGAATAATTAATAATGATCTGAAAATAATGGCGTGGCTCAGCGTGCATCCACAGTATCACCTTGGAAACTTGGATGAGACTAACTGATATTGGTTTGGGACGATCCACTGGATCTGGTACATACATCCCTTTGCAGAAAGCAGAAAATGATACTGTCCAGAAAATCAAATTCATGCCAGAATCCTATAGTCAATCAGAGACATGGATGACCTTTTGTCGCATTTCAAGGATCAATGCAGCATATTGTATATACCTTAAAAGTACCAATCCATGTCGTAAATTGATATACAGCACGAGTTGATCTAGACCTTACCAAGGTGACGTTGTGTTCAGGTACAGGATTCATCTATCTGAGTAGTAGTAGTAGTCTACTCATGTGCAAGGTGATGGCACAAAGGATAGCCATGGATCACAACTTTATCATAGGGTGATCCGTTGCTCTACTGTGACACGTCTCACACGCATGACTTGCACAAATGCATCATTGATCTTCAACCATGCTTCATCGCGGTTATCATTGCGGGCGCCGCCATGCTCCTCCATGTCAATATTCATCTCTTTATTACGCCATCATCGACAACGAACATATAAATAAGAGCACTCCATGCTTGTATTTTCTTATTTTACATTGTGCCTATTTCATAATACGCAAACCAAGGCTAAAAGACAGGGGCCAACACATTGCGTATGACCTGAACGGGGCTGAATCATCAATCTCCCACACAAAAGCTAAACAACATACGACTCTCAGTCAACGCTAGGTAGGTAGCTCTCTTGTTGTAAACGACGCCAACTCGATATGTCAATTCTCTTGTGCGAGAGCAACATCACACAAAGATCGTAAAGGTTCGTATTACCTGAATTTACGTTCCCGAAAGACTAAGGTACCATCCAACCATGTTCCGAAATCCATGGCTTTTGGATATAAAAGCGCAAGTGAATTGCTTGTAGAGAGTGGCAATCACAACACCCACAAAAAATGTTTTTTAACAAGTTATTTTTCGCAATCTTGGCCATCTTTATCGGATTCGCAGCTGCAGACTGTGACGTGAAGCATGTTGACACCTGTGTTTACGGCCATGGCAAGACCGCCAAGGTTGGTGAAGTCGTTGAAGGCGAAGATCACGTTTGTCTTTCTCAAGGCGAGGGCGACTACACTTTCCTCATGAACCTTTACCACGACATGAACTTTTGTATCTTTGACAATGCATGCAAAGTCCTTGGTGCCGCTAAGCAACCCGACTGTGGATTGCCTTATGTCTGGATGGATAACTACTTGCAATACGTTTTGACCATCACTGATGCCCACACCGGTGGTCTTTACTCCACCACCTACTACTCGTTTGACTACGCAAACGGCAAGGTAAGTTGTCATCATCATTATAAAAGATGATCAAGTATACTAACTTTTTAATTTTAATAGTATTCGATCAACAACAATCACTGCGAGTGCGTTGATTTGGATTGTAAATGTGCTTTCCCCGTCGGTGGTGAAAAATAAAAATGTTGTATAGTATAGTATTCCCCCCCCCACCTTCTTTGTAACAGGAAAGATTAAATAAATGCAACTCGCACGGTCATTTATAAAAGTTGTACTTGTCGATTGATGCTTCCAAGATCACATTCAAGCAAGATCAATGCCTTTATTGCGTGCATGGGCGGATGTAAAAATGAAACAGAGGCTGCATGGACTATGCGCAAAAAGGTTTCTGGGGATATGCGGGCGCACAATACCAGACATTGATTTTCCTTTCACTTTCGCTTTCACAATTGGCACAATGGCAAGCTGTCTCCAACCAATGCAACCGAACACAGCAATGAACGTTTATTTTTTATGTGAAGCAATGTACGTCGTTATCAGTACATCGTTTAAGCTTGTAAGTCTTCAACTATTATGTCAACGATGTTGCTTCCTCGGGTCTGTCAAAGGTGGATACGGCTATACTGGGCATGGTCGAGGGTAAGGATCATCACTCGGGGGAGTAGTCGATAAGAGCTTTTTTCGCTAATATTGTGTCATTTCCAAGGATGCGTGTTTACGACAATGGGGCCATGTGTCACACCTTACGAGCACAGCTTCATCAATGATACCCCAAATACAACGTTGACAAAAGCATACGCTAAATGCATTCATGATGATGGGTAAGGATGAAAGACATCGTCGGGATGGATGAACATGGTATTGATTACGAGTATTACTTTCCAAAGGAATTGCTTCATTCATGGCAAGGGGTCCGGAAGGGTGCATGGACGTCTTATACTTTACCACAACACGACATCAACATCCTTTCAAGCTGCATCACGCGATCACAAACGAACAACGGCAAAAACATACCGACATAGCAGTAGCCAAGCACCATATCAACCAATACATTGCGCTTCGATCACCATTACATATTGCTGGAGCTCTAAAAGAGCGTCATTTTGCTCCATGAACAAGTGGTACTCAAACGTTCGGCATGTCGGCTATTGTTTCACCGATGTGACAGAACCAATCGGCTGGTTATTGGATCAATTCAAGCGGATAAGGATATACACCAGGAACATCCGAGAAGAGCATGGCAACGACAATGATTGGCTGATTGTATGATGGAGAGCAACAATGACACCACAAACAATGAAGTGATGATTACGCATTCTATTCAAGCACCATTGTCAAGACATGCTCATGTTATCAGTTGAAGATTTAGCCGCGATTTTCCATCGTCGACTCTATGAATCAACATTGCGTCCCATAATTCAGCTGGTTTAGCATGCTCACACTCTCGACATCATCGGTGGGATGAGGGTCATGTTTCCGCTGGTTTCGCAACTTTACCGCTATCACATGAAAACAAAGCTGCCGATCACAATCATGGATCGTTATGCAACAATACTCCTGATTGAATATCGCTACAAAAGAGGTCTTTTATGATGCTTCCATTTATCAAGGTAAAAGGAGGACTTGGTATTTCATTAGCAAGAAGAAGCACGTCTCATTAACCATACTTATCTAGCTTGGCTGATACATTTGGAGTGACATGGATCCTATGGTACGCATTACTGAATAAGTATATCACAATCGGATCAACAAATTATGCATGGTGTCACATTTATGACCTCCGTCGATGGTGACAACGTGCTGGACTCAAGGATGATTATGGGCTCCTACAACCACATTCCGATGGCTCAGGAACCAGTACAGGGTTGAATGAGAAGGACTTCGATGGCGTGCTACCACTACATTTACCTTATGGTGCTAGCCAACCACCCTAATACAAGATATCATGGATGAGGTGAACAGCACCTTCTACGATTACATTTACCAGTCTTATGATGGGCGTCGACAATGATCAATACTGATTGGATTAAGGACACAGTGACATACATTAGAAACATTGTATACATCAGCGTTTTCTTGTTTATTGAATATACTTGTTAAAATGCTTGCAGCGTACTGCAACTTCACCAGTCAGTGCTTAATAATGTGGGTCACGTGGTTGCTATCCGAATGTCTATCATTTCCGCTCTATGGTGTGCTGATTGTACGAAGTTTGAGAACCATGAGACTTCGCATGGTTGAAACGTTGTTGGGCTGAAAGGAAGAGGATGAATAACGAAGACTGGGATTGGAATCGGTGTAATGAGAATACGGGATATGTCATCCAGGCATATTTCTCGGCCAAAAAATCATTATGGATGAACAAAGCGAAGCCCGCCGTAGCGATTAGCCTGTGGCGTTTTATGCAATGTATCCAGTTACTGGATCTCAACAAAAATCTCCTGTGTATACATCCCATATTATAAACTCGGATCGCGGGTACATCTTCCGAAGTTTGAGATGCAAGCCCCTTAGTCAACACTTTGTACTTGCAAGTACAAAGTTCCTAAATATTTCACCAATCACTTGTAATTTTACATAGCTACCATGGTGATATTGGTGGGATATGAAGATCATGATAACTCGGCATTCGCTCATACATTGCAGATGTTCTTTTGATTGCTCAGGGGCTTGTTGTTGACATCTTGGACGTGACACAACACCTTGTGCGTCAAGACTATGAATGGCGCGGCACTGGACAGCCTTTTCAGTTTTCACATCCCTTTTTCTTCTCTCAATTTTTGACATGACATGCGGCATTAAGGAAGATAATAAAGTATGTACATGCACATAAGACACCATACACATGAACTGGTATTCAAAGGAATCCTTTAGGTCACCGTAAGAATAGATGATCCTGATGATCATTTTGGTACCGAATTCAAAGCGCACTTCGAAAAAGGCCTTAGCTCACTCTTAGCCGACGATTCCTTTTTGCTCCTCTATGTGCCTGAAAATGGAGGCCGAATGCAAGTGATACGACCTGCCAGTGATTCATACCATCGAAAACGCATGGTCAAAAGGATCAATGAAGAACGGTCATTTCCATCATTTTATTACGCCTTGTCACACCTTTGGGGGCTCACAGAAAGTAACCGATATCTTTGGCACGCGATTGGAGACTACGTAGATGACGAAAATGGAAATCCAATGAAACCAGTTTCGATGCGATCTGAAAAACGCGATGCGTTACTTGCACTGCTCAAAGCTCACCCTGACAGTTATTGGTGGATTGATGTCTTGTGTGCGCGGAATGATACACCATTAGATATCATGGGTGATATTTACTCTTGTTGTCTTGAATGTATTGCCATGATCGATTGTCAACCTACTCTGATACCAAAAATTCACGTGACGACGGATGCGATAGTGGAAGTCCCGGAATACAACAAGACATACGTAACCCTAGGCCACCAGTTGGTTAAACTTTTGGAACCATTTTTCCAAAGTCAGTGGTGGCAACGTGTATGGACTTGGCAGGAGATGGCTCTACCTGTGGGAGAGGTGCTCTTTATGGCTGAAACAGACACTCAACAACTCCAAACCCACAAATTAACTCTAAGTCAAGTGCTTGAATTTATAAACCTGGGATCCGATTTACTGACGAGAGGTAAGTTGTATGGGTTGCTTAAACGTTTTATTGGCTCACGCTGCTAACGCATTGTAGTTGGTGGAGTTCATGAAAATCTATATGACATAGCACAAGCTAAACTTAACAACAAAAGTCGTATCTTTGGAGAGAAATTTGGCAAGCCTAGATGGATAATAGATTCATTGTTCCGTTCCAAGCGACGATGTTATGACCCAGCTGATTATGTCTATGGTGTGCTAGGAATGCTCCAGATCAAAATCCCAAGGATGGAGGATCCAAATGAAGTTTGGCGTCATTTGCTGTCAGAGCTGGATGATTTATGTCCGCCTATCAATGGTGGAAGATGGATTGATCGTGCAGATGAAATGGATTTACGTAAAGTTAAAGCTATTGGTGAAGTATATAGGAAGTTGAGTCATATTGATACTGGCAATAAATAAATGTTGAAGACTATTGTCTGGAGCAAAGAATGGCCTTTAATAACGGTGATGATAATTGGTGCTCTTGCATTATTGTAGCAGAACATTGGTGATGTGTGTAACACGCTATTAGTCGCGGCAGTGTTCTTTCGGTGTCTCTTTCTCTTTCACTTCTACTCTTCCCACTTAATTGGACAACAACTTCCTCAATTATACAATATCTTCAACATGACACAGCGCATGGACACCAACACGACTCACCTGTTACCATTCAGCAACAAGTCAATGAAAACAACCGATGGTCGTGTTCTTGCTCGACGTTTAACGCCGTAGATCTATTGCAAATGGCTTCCAAGAGGTCTTTGTTTCGTGGTGTAATAGTACAACATATTGCCGATGATATGCAGCAACTCTATTCATTACACACAGTACATCACCGTCCTTCAATACACAGATAGCAAAGTTACTATAATGGATGCCATCCATTTGTCAAGGTAAAGATGAAAAATCACAATCGTGGCAATTATATCACGTTATATGACGCATCTATAGGTTTCCAGTCTAGTTTGGATGTGGGCGACGACGTATACTCACTTTCAATGTTTGGGATTGGATTGATCATATTGGCCGAAACTCGCGTCCGCACGTACACAGCTGCTTCCTCATGTTCAACCACCATATCATATGCAATCATGGCTCACTTGTGATATCCTCATGCTCTCCTTCTTTACGACAACCATGCAAGATCCAACAACTCAACCTCTTGCCTGATCCTGGTATTTTTCTTATCAAGTCATGGGCAATGCCGCCGATACCTTGATTCTTTTATGTATACATACCACGCGTCGCAAGTTCGTCGATGAATTCCATCAGGTCTTGGAGGCTTACTAGTCGAAGTATGGGGGCGTCACTCATTTTGGAGGTAAACGCAATTGAAAGAGGGAAGGATGTGGATCATAGTCATATATACTAAGGGTCATTGTTTTTTTCAAGATCATCAAAGAGGTCTTGGAGTCATGTCACAAGGATCGTCAAGGAGTTCTGGCGTGGATTGTAATTAGAGAAAGCAGAAATATCTAGATTGTGTACATAAAATAGACTTTTTTGATTGGTAAAACGTCATGCACACATCAACACTTGTCTCATGTGGCAAAAGTTGTCAACCCGACAATGAACACAATTATCTATCACGCTCAACCAATTGCGTTTCACGGTACGGATATTCCGGGTTTCATTTGGATAAAGGCACCTGCTTACAATGGGCGTGTGTGGGCGTGCGCATATATACTGGGCGTCCCCAAGAACAGAACCTGATTATCCTTGTTCTTTCCTTTCTCGCTCACTTTCGTTTTCCCTTTTTCACAATGGACGAGAATCAAGTTGCCTCTCCCAATGACCCCCTCATTCCAAAAGACAACGAACGTTCTCGGCGTCATAAGCATCAAAAAAGACTACTATTTGCGCTCGGGTTAACGACTTTGAGTTTTCTGGTGATAAGCTGCATTGTCCTTTTCTTTGTCAGCAAAAACTCGGCAACAGGTCCATCCATACATGGTTGCATGAATCACTATTTCATAGGCTTATATGCTTTTTCCTCCTCCTCTATAGACCCTTCTGGATACCATGGCCATATCGTTTCTGGCAAAACAGGCGCAGTAGCTGTTGAAGCAGAAGAGTGTTCCAACACTGGTATTGAAAGTAGGTGTCCTTTTTCTACCAAGAGCTGATCGATCGATCGACGACGAGAAGTCAATACTAACAACAAGCATCTAGTTTTAAAGCAAGGCGGCAATGCTGTTGACGCAGCGATTGCTTCTGGTCTTTGTATTGGTGTCATTGATAGCTTTGCTACAGGTAAATGAAGTTTATACACAATGGCGTCTACTTTGATGCTGATTGTTAATCATCTCGTACAGGCATTGGCGGGTAAGTCAAGGACACAAGGATTTGATTGGTTCAGTGTCAAGGGTGTGTTTATCCTTATGTCATTTACAATTTAGTGGTGGATTCATGCTGATTCGCTCACCCAATGGTACCTATGAGCACATTGATTTCCGTGAAACTGCCCCTGCTGCTGCTCACAAGGACATGTTTGTTGAGAACCCTGAATTGGCAAAATATGGTGGTTTGGCCGTAGCTGTCCCGTGAGTATTGTGCATGACCATCATTGTGTATGTGTGTGATCTTTGGATACTAACGTAAAGCCCTTTGTTACATAGTGGTGAAATTCGGGGATATGAGCTTGCTCATCAAAGGTGAGTGGTATAAATTAGGATCATCATCATCATCATTACTCATCATAATGGTGTAGACATGGCAAGTTACCATGGAGTGTGCTCTTTGAGCCTGCTATCCGGATATCAAGAGAAGGTTTTAAATGCACTCCATTACTCCAAAAAAGACTCAAGGTAAGCATGGCTCGTCTCTTTTTGTGATGGGTGAACTCACGCTATATACATAGAAAGCTGAGCCATGGTTGATGGAGATGCCAGAATGGCGCGAAATCTTTGCCCCGAATGGACATTTGGCCAAAGCAGGTGACTTGATCCGTCGTCCGAATCTTGCCAATACGTTGGAGACAATTGCCAAAGAGGGGCCAGATGCATTTTACAAAGTAAGTGGTGATGGTGATATATTTTTTACATGCACGCCAACTTTTACTGTCCTTTAGGGAGAAATTGCACATCATCTTGTGAATGCAACACGAGCTGCAGGCGGTATCATGACATTGGAAGATATGGCGTCGTACGAGCCCCAAATTCGTCCCTCCGTTTCCACTTATTATCATGGCCGCAAAGTTGTCAGCTGCTCCACACCCACGAGCGGACCCCTTATTATCGCCGCACTCAATATCCTCGAACGTTTTAATCTTCGTCTCCATGGATACACAGGTCTCGATTTACACCGCATTATCGAAACATTGAAGCATGGCTTTTCATTCCGTACCGAATTTGGTGATCCTGATTACATTCATAATCACGAGCGCATGGAGGAGATTATATCCAAGGAATGGGCTTCACGCATTCGTCAGAATATTTCAGATGTAAGAGGATATACCCCCACGTGTATAACAAGAAGCTCATGGTTTTCTTTGTTTAGCATATCACGTATCCCCCACTTTACTATCATCCCCGATATGACCATATTGAATCACATGGGACCATGCACTTGTCTGTGGTGGATGGTGATGACGGGGCAGTTGCTTTGACGTCTACAGTCAATTTGTTGTTTGGTGCCCGCTTCATGGATCCTGTCACGGGTGTCATTTTGAATGATGAAATGGATGATTTCTCGATTCCTGGGTATATTGAATCACTTTTTCTTTGTTCCTTCTTTTAGAACTAACCCATCTCTCTATTAGTAAACCCAATGCATTTGGACTCTATCCAAGCGAATACAATTATGTTGGTAAGGGGGAGAAATAGACTATCATGTCCCTCTATGTAAGCTGACTTTTTTCTTTTTTAGCACCTGGCAAACGACCTTTATCATCCATTACACCCGTCATTGTTGAGAGCGATGGCAAGTTTGAATTAGCCGTGGGTGGCTCAGGTGGATCCTTGATTCCTACCGCTACTTTGAACGTAAGAAAAGATTGGAAAAAAAAAAAGAAGCAAACGACATGACTCATCCATCCCTTATAGGTGATTTTGAATGTGATTGACTTTGAAAAGGACCTTTACAGTGCTGTCAATGCTCCTAGATATCATCATCAATTGTTGCCCAATGCCGTTGTGGTGGAACCTGATTTTAGTGGTGTTTTGGAACAAGATTTGATTCACCGTGGACATGAGGTAAGCGATTACAATCCGTTGAGGAAGGGATTTGCTTATCATGTCATTTTAGATATTCCATTTAAACACATCACAACGCATTTCAGCTGTACAAGCAGTGATGCGATTGCCTGATCAAACCGTGCACGGTGTGAGCGACCCGCGTAAACTCGGTATTGCTGCTGCTTATTAAACCCAAATGTATCATGTAAAGAATATATTTACACACAATAAAAAATGTGATGATAGAAGAGTATAACTGGCGAGTGGAGAGTGGGATGTGTGGAGAATAGGATGTGGATGAATGGGATGGGTGATTGGATAACTCTTATTGTTGGGCTTCGTATTTGAGGCGTGATTGAGCAAATAACATTTCTTGTTGCCGTAATAGTTCTTCCTCTGCAATGCCTGTGTTTTCTAACCGAGTACTCTTGCGATCACGTTCCTATGCACCCATCATCATCATCATCAGTCTACCGATGTGCGAAAAGAAAACTACTATTACCTTTTGTTGTTTCTTGTGTTCCTTGTATACTTC
The DNA here is from genome assembly GCA_000697475.1 of Lichtheimia corymbifera B2541. NCBI lineage: Eukaryota > Fungi > Mucoromycota > Mucoromycetes > Mucorales > Lichtheimiaceae > Lichtheimia > Lichtheimia corymbifera. Next base: position 35,584 of record JNEU01001034.1, read on the forward strand.
ATCGACCTCCTCCACATAATCCTCAAATCCAAGTGCTTGAAGTGCAGATACGACATGTTCACCAGCAATGGTTTTTTTGTTTTCTCGTTCACAAATCTCGTTGGCTTCAGAAGCAAGTAAATGGATAAACTCTATATTGATGCATAGCGTGTTATATTATACACCACCCATAGCTGACCCAGGCCGCCCCTCACTATCACTTACCAACACAGGCGTCGATCAATAGATCGCGAGTGTCCTTGGCACATACAATCTCGTTGGGCATCATTTCATTGATTAGCTTTTGGACCGTGGCTATAAGGTTTGTCTCTTGGGTGAGTCCAAGATCCACCAGGGATCGGTAAAGATGGCAGACAACTTGCCTTTGGGAAGTGAAAGCTCATCGTCGGCTGGGCCGGATCGTTCATTGTCGCTCATTGTAAAAAAGTGGTTAGATAGAGTTACAAGGGAAAAAGAAAAAGAAGAAAAAAAAGGCGAGAGGAAGGAAGAGAGCAATTTATGTGAATAATCGCCGTATGAGCTTATCGACCGACACATTCTCTCTGTCAGACAATATCCCTCTTGTTGCAAGATAGAATGGTATTTAGCATAGTACTTTATTCTATTCTATAAATACAGTATAAACGATGCAAAAAAGATTGACAAGGAGGATAATGCTGGATGTTTTTTTTTTACTTTGAAGAGGAAGCAGACGATGTGGTAGAAGTTTGTGCAGGTGATGAAGGTGGAGACGTGGTGGATGACGTTTCTGCTGCTGCTGTTGCTGCTGCTGCTGCTGCGGTAGTAGTCGCCGTAGCCGTAGTAGTTGTTGTGGTAGCAGTTTCTGATAAAGTGCTATTGTTCTTTTCATTGTTATTGGAGCCACCATTGCCGTTATTCGTACTGCTACTGCTACTACTACTGCCGCTGTTGTTCTCTTGGTTTGATTGTGCAGAGTGTGCTCGAAGGGCTGATTGCAATGTGGCGGAAAATTGACTAGCCAAATGAGGAGGTAATTGTGCAATGGCTTGTGGTAATAGCTGTGCAATGGATGGAGGTAATGGATTCCTTAATGGATCTAACAAGTGCTGTCGGATGGTTGCTTGTAACTGCAATTGAATCTGTGCTTGGATATTGTTTTGTTGTTGTTGAGATCCATTATTAACAGCGGGACTGGATGTGCTTGTTGTCGTTGACGTGGATGTTACAGGGGCAGTGGTGGTGGTAGTGGCGGTGGATAATGAAGGAGATGATGATGTCGTTGTTGCTGAAGATGATGTTTGTGCTACAGGACTGGTGGATTTTGTTGTTGTATTGGAATGCGTTGCCTTGGGAGATGAAGATGAAGATGTTGATGTTGTTGTTGTGGTGGTGATAGGTCGGTGATGATCGTTGATGGTGTTGGATGCAGATGGTTCCTTTTTCACAGCCTTTTCTCCATCCTCTTCATCTGATGCATCCTTCTTGGATCGTTTCCTCGGTTGTTCAGGTAAGGGACTTTCACTCTTGGATGACCGTTTACTATTACGTTTGGTGACTGTAGGTGTCATGAATTGAATCTCGGCTTTGGGATCAATCGTCCAAAACGCTCCTTTTCCTGGCTCGGCATCACCTCGTGGGACTTTGACAAAAGCCTTGTTCAATGACAAGTTGTGTCGAATTGAATTCTATCATTGCCCGGTATTAGTACTGGGATCATTCTTCAAACAGAGGGTGAGGATTATTACCTGCCATCCATTTTGTGCCATTTGATAATAAGGATAATGGGTTGTGATGTAATTGTAAATCTCGTGTAATGCCATTCTTTTGTCCTCGGTCGAGTTGATGGCCTGTGCGATCAATGATGCGTATGAAAATGGTGGTTTGATATCCTTGTTGGTGGTGTATGATTCATCATCCTGATCCATAGCCGTCGCTTTGCCACCCTGCTTATCGCTCTGCCGAGATAATCCCGAGCCACTATGATCGCCCATACTACGTGATGATGGTCCACCGCTGCCACTCGTTCCAAGGTTCATCCGTGGTAACAAGAACATGAAGCAAGAATCACCAATTTGGATCTTGGTCCTGTAAACAAGCAAGTTAGCTATCAGTTATATACATATACATATACATACTTATTCTTTAATGGTACAGTAACACCCTTCTCCACAAACTGGTCGTTGATAAAAGCACCATTCTTGCCAAAGACCATCATCTCGAACCGTTGTGTTGCGAAATTGTAAAAGAGCCGAGCATGTTGTCGAGAGACTGATTTAGCATTGGTGAGTGGAATGTCGACTGTGCCACGTCGAGCAACTTTTCTTCCCATGGTCACTTGAAGAGTACGAATGTAGTAGCACTGGTCATCGCTTTCGAGTTTGGCATACGCTTGAATGGGTGTGTGTTTGTCTTTGTTGTTGTTGGTGGTGCTGGTAGTTAGTTCGGTGGCATCGATCGGGGGAGCAGGAGGACGGGTGCTTGTGAGCGTTTCCATTTAAGCAATCAAACGTCGAATGGTGTGAGAGAGAGTATTATGAGATTCGAGTGAGAGAATATATTATGCTGAAAAGAAAACGGACAAGGCAATCACCGCCAAGGCGACAAGGTTGTCATTTTACGAGCTGCTCTCTTGTCACTGCTGCGTTTGAAAACCGTATGTAACCTCTCTTTTTTTATTATTGCCGAGGAAAAGGATAGTTATACTTATCTACATGCCAAAACGGTAATACAGGCAAAATAACAGTGTAATAGTAGTATAAAAGATTACTAAGGAAAAGATGGATCAAAGGCATAGTGCGAGGGGAATAAAAGGTATGATGAGACTTATGATGACATCAAGAACGCTGCAGCATGATGGGCAGTAAAGTCCTGGTTCGCTGTAGTGGTTGTGGTTGTGGTAGTAGTAGTGTGTCGTTCTGATGCAACAGCGGTCTTTGAACGTGGCAATGGAGAAGATTCACTGACAGTGGGAGGTATCCGAGAAGGTGAAGCGGGTGGTGTCATTGCATTATGTCCAGCCAATAGTTCTTCAGGCTTTAAGGTGCGCATGGACCATGGTAATGCTCCCATTCTAAAACAATTCCTAATGAGTCAATCTCTTCTCTCTCTCTTTCTCTCTCTCTTTCTCTCTCTTTTTTTTAGCTACCTCGCATAAAACATTTGAAGACGTAATCGCATGCATTCTTGATACAAATCAGGCAAGGATCGAGTGTTGTAGTAGCCTTGGCGTACATTTCTGATGAATACATAAAACTCGCATACGGCGACGAGACGATCACGGCAATAGCGATCAATACAAGCCCAGTCATCAAAATAAGATGTTCTGAAACGATAGGGTAAAGGATGCTGATCTTGTCGTCCACAGGCTTGACATGCACCCAAGATAAGAGCAGGATTGCCACCATTGCTGAGACGTTCCCAAAGCATGGTCTTGGATGCTGATATCCGTAATGGCACATCGGGAGGACGACGTGCTTGTTCTTCTGCAAATCCCACCGGTGTTTCTTCAATAAAGCAGGTGTTCATGACAATCGCTTCAGCCACTTTGCGTGCTGATAATCTTGAATTGGCACCGAAGCGTAAGCATGGCTCGACATCTTCTGCAAGACAATTCTTCAAAAAGGAGATGGACGAGTGTAACTTTTTCAGGGGAAGCGATGCGCTCATCTTGATAAAGTCTTCGAATTCAGATAGCAACATGGGATCTGTCATATCCATTGTAACATGACCACCACAACTCGTTGATGATGACCCATCGACAGAGGCTGATGATTCTGCTGCTGTTGCATGATGATGCTCACCTCCTTCTGTTGTTGATGTGATGGATTTGGACTCGGCATGTTCTTCGGCTGATTGTTTCAATTGTTCTTGTTCATGAGCCATATCTTCCATGCGTTGTCGTAATTCCTTGAGTTGCATTTGCTCCGCTGCCAAACGCTCTTGCGTCTCCTGAAGTTGCTTCTCCAGTTGTCGTTGAGCCATCTCCAACTGATGTTTTTCTCGCTTTTCATTGGCAACCATCCCATTGGCTTCTTCAAAAAGTCGTCGTGAAAGATCTTCCAACTCGTTTTCAACCATATCCTTGGAATGTTGAATCTCGGCTACTCGTTCAATCTCATCCACATACTTGTCGTTTAACATTTCCATGTCGCTTTGTAATGCCTTAAACTCGCTGTCTTTGACGCCAAGTCGTTGTTCCACATCGGCCACAGTTGTCTGCAACGTTTCAATCTCTTCAAGTTGTTCAGCTATTCTCGCTTGTTCTTCTTGTACTCGTACTTCCAAATCACTGATTTCTTGCTTATGTTGATCACGCTCTCGGTGCAACTGCTCTAATAATGGAATCACTCGATCACAAAGACTGCATCGGGTCGATTCTTTGGATACCAAAATGTGTCGGCAAGAACAGTCGGGAGCAGGTGGTGGAGGTGGTGGTGTGGACGACGCGGAAGAAGACGAACGTGGGGTAGTAGTAGCATCCGCAGTGGTATTTGTTGCAGTGGTTGTCGAGTGTTGTGTTGGGAAATGAGTCGATGTTGGCGATGATGTGGTGGGAGACATTGGGAGTGAAGGTGGAAGAGGAATGAACTTGGCTTCAGGATTCATACTGGGGTCAGTAATCTTCTTATCGATAACGGCTTGAAGTCGTGAATAAAGCCCTGCAATATTTTTGGCTGTATCATCATCGTCTGCCATACACCCGCTGATAGTATCTTTGGACAAGTCAGTTGCCATAGTGGAAACAAAGAGAGGGAAAAGCAAACAAAGAAAAGGGAAAAAAAAGATGAGTGTGAGTGAGAAAGAGAACAAGCCTAGCACCCCGCTTTCTGTCGCTGGCAGGACCGATTGGTTCAGGGCCAGCAGCAATCACAATGTGATTGGATAATAACCCAACGCTGGGTCCACATTGTCTCCCCCATTTACATGATAAATTAACCGAAACCGATGTCGTCCAAATACACATCCAATTATCAATCATCTTCATTCCTTCTTTTGTTTCATCGCGTTTATTATTGTACGCATATACAAGTACGCCTCCCAAATATGTCGTCAACATACATTGGGCGGAAAAAGAAATCGATGTCCTCCATTTTCATGCATTTCGGTCTCCTCTTGGATGTACTGATATATCATCGGCAGTACTTGTGTCGAGGTCGGGAGACAACAGTAAAGTAGTCTCGGACATGCATATCGATTGATGAAGATGGTGGCTGTTGTTGTATAATATTACAGCTTGCATATAATCGTTATTAATACAGCGCGGATGTACCCGACTAATCATTCGTAGTGAAAAAACGATGAATTCTTTCGGTATGGCAGGGGAAAGATTCCTTAATCAACCCACATTTGGTCAACGCTTTAACATGAAAGTATGTGGGAAATTTCACTTTGTAAATGTAATCATGTGCTTTTGTAAGCAATGGATTGGAGATGCGTTACATCAGCGCGGCATACGTCTGGTCACGTGCGGAGAATGCATTATTGATATGCGAATGAGAAATGTTAGAGAAAGGGCAAGAGTTTGACAGCCTACGAAGGCCGATGTTTATAACCAGCAACCACCAACACATCAACAGAAACCAACCAAGTGATTCACATTTGTTGAATCCAATCTTCATTTAATAGAAATCGAAAAATAGTACATGGTGTGTGGGGCATTATCAAGTAGGTATCATAAAGAAACAACATTGCTGCCAAGTGAAGAAGGGGTGCTTGAATCATACAGAGTGAATGGGAGTTGTTGCGTCGTTGTATCCTTGGTTCCCGCCGTCATAAGCGATATCATCCAGGATTCCAAAGCAGCTGCTGCAAGGTTGGACTCGAGTATTCCAGTATCATCCATAGCCGATCAACCAACGCCATTCCAATCCATCACCATCCTCATCCGTCTTCATATGATATGATCCTTCCCTCCTGCTGACGGCGTGTCAAGTAACGTAAGGAACATTCCAGGATTCTCCATATCTGTGCTTGATAGCGTCCATCCATTGTAGCCATTGCAGTAATCGCTGCTGACATGCTTCCTTTTCCATCCTGTCTCTTTCTTGGTCACTTTTTATCGTAGCTCAACCAGATGAAGATTGCTTGTATTGCGGTGTACTTGATAGCTGATATAACATCCCATCCATTGGAATCCGTATGTATCAAAGCAAGTTGCTACACGTAAATAAAGCTGCTGCTATACCATGGCTATCTGCTGTTCACGTAGAAAAGGCTGCAAGGCATGCTGCTGCAAGTAAAGAATGCTGTTCGAGACAATGGAGTAAAGACATCGCTAACAGAAACTGCTGGAATGAATGCTGTTACGATTGGTTGTGGCGGATGAGAGTGCAAGAGAGTGGGTAGTATCAAGGAACGCGTGTGTTGTAGTAGAGTGACAAGGGCTGTGTGCACGCCATGAACTTGCCATTCAGTCAAAGACAATAGGATCAAGGCATTCGTAGGATTGACATGATGGGGTGAAGCAGGACAATCGTTCGCAGATGGTAGTTGTAGTTGAATGCATCAACGGTTGAGAATGGGAAGAAGAGGGAAATAAAATGCGAGTGGAAGAGGTGGAAATTAAATCTGTCAGGCAATCAGGCATATCTATATACACTGATATCAATGCATCATATTGGGATTGCCTGTCACGAACCTCAAACTTTCACACAATATGCTCTAGGACATGCTGAACAACTTTGTATTAATAATGAACCCACACTTCATTTGTAAATTTCGAAAGGGAGAGCATAATGTGGGGTTTACTATGATGGGCGGAAATTAGGAAAGCGCCGGATTTATGAAAAAGTCAATTAGTATGTAGTTTCTTGGGATTCCCTATTTCGCACTTGAAACTTGGTCAGATGGTTCTCTGGGACATGCTGATCAACTCCATTCATTTAAAAACCGTATGCTACATTATGATATTTTATGAATCGGACGGTCCAAATATAGGACGGACGGAACGCAAGTAGGGTGTATAGTGGACACCCCCGCGCTTGTCCACCTCCATCGTCAAAATTTGTCAGACGGGTGGGCTTCAATATACTGATCAACTCCATTCATATTAAAGTCGCAGGTTTCATTGTGAGAATTAAAATGGGAGCGTCGGATGATGAATGGAGAGTGTTATAAGTAGAGCGGGTGGCCCATAACCTCGGGATTGCCCATCCCAAACCTGAAAACTTCACACAACATTCTCTTGGACACGCTGATCAACTTTGTCTTAATAAAGAACCCATACTTTCATTCAAAGATTTTGAATGGGAGGGTGTAATGAGTGATTTACTATGAAGGACGGATATTCCTCACCCGCCCAAATTTATGAAATGTCAATTACTATGAATTACCTTGAGATTCCCACTCTCGAACTTGAAACTTGGCACGAAGGTTCGCTGAGTCATGCTGATCAATTCCATTCATTAAAAAACCGTATGCTTCATTATGAAATTTTGAATGGTAGGATACAGGTGGAGAATGGTCGCATGTGGACCGCCCTAGACCTCCGAGATTGGCCGCGCCGAACATGAAACTTTCACACAAGGAACTGTCAAATTCGCTGATCAATTTTGTTTTAATAAAGTCACCATGCTTTAATATGAAAAACTTGATAAGTAGCTACCTTTATGTTTTACCATATATGATAGGTGGTCTTTGTTCATTGTCAAGTAGCTCGTCCCTAACAGAGCCAAAGATGAAGAGAGGCGTGTTTGCGTCACTGAGTTGAAAAGCCAGTACTTCAGGCACAATGCATGATAGGTACGCAAACTTCATTTCTAATGCATACATTGGCAGCTAATAGCACATTCCTCCCATTTTCGATTACTGCTCAATCCGCAATCCACTGCATGGGAACGATGCTCCTGGTGCAGACATTCATCTCCATCATTCAACTTTCTTGATCCGAGATGATTTGATTCAGTTACGGTCCAGGAGGAAGCATATCAGCCCTTATATACAGCATGCACTATCTCTCTCAATTGATGTCTTTTTATTTGACCGTAACTTGGCCACATCAGCTCGGATCAAGAAAGTTGAATGATGGAAATGAATGTTTGCAGCAGAAGCATCGTTCCATTGTTATGAGTTCGGCAAAAGCTGGGGATGGAAAAAAAAGTGCATGTTAGCTGCCAATCTATGACTGCTACTGATTCGTTTATAAAGTATCATCCATTGATTCTTCCCGTCCTGCAAAATGGGGGTGTTACGCAGAGAAGTCCTCCTGCATCTTTGGCTCTATTAGGGTCTAGCTACTTGACAACCAACAAAGACCACTTTTCATATAGCATCAAGCTTACAGCATATGTAAAATATAAAGTTGTCTGTATCTCTAAACTTTACAATGAAGCGTGGGGTCTTCAATCGAACAAAGTTGCTCGTCGGGGTCAAGCGCACCCTGTGTAGAAGTTTCACGATCAACCTCGACGATCCTAGATTTCGCAATGTCACCACCAGCCAAAAGTCGATCTGGTCGACCTCTTGACTTTTTTTTCGTCGAGGCTGGTGGTGACATTGGGTGAATCTGAGAATGGCCACGACAATCGTGAAACTTGCACCCAAGGTGCGCTTCACCCCGACGAGCAACTTTGTTCGATTGAAGACCCCACGTTTCATTGTAAAATTTAGAGATACAGGCACCTTTATCTTTTACATATGCTGTAAGCGTAATGCTATATGGGAAGTGGTCTTTGTTTATTGTCAAGTAGGTTGACCCCGATAGAGCCGAAGATGCAGACGGACTTCTTTGTGCGACACAGCTCATTTGCATGATACTTCCCAATGAACAAACGCCATTCTCCATATAGCATCACGCTTACAGCATATGAAAAACATAAAGATGCCCATCACTAAAAATTCTACAATGAAACGTGGGGTCTTCAATCGAACAAAGTTGCGCGGAGGGGTGCAGCGCACCGTGTGTAGAAGTTTCACGATCGTCGTGGCCATTCTCAGATTCACCCAATGTCACCACCAGCCTCGTCGAAAAAAAAATTCGAGGTCGACCAGATCCACTTTGGCTGGTGGTGACATTGGGTGAATCTGAGATCGGCCACGACAATCGTGAAACTTGCACCCAAGGTGCACTTCGCCCCGACGAGCAACTTTGTTCGATTGAAGAGCGCACGTTTCATTGTAAAGTTTAGAGGTACACGCACCTTTGTGTTTTTGCATATACTGAAAGCGTGATGCTATATGACAAGTGGTGTTTGTTCATTGTGAAGTAGCTTGACCCCAATAGAGCGGAAGGTGCACAGGGGCGTGTTTGTGTTGCACAGCTCATTTGCATGATACGTGACAATGAACAAACACCACTTGTCATATAGCATCACGCTTTCAGCATATGAAAAAACGCAAATGCGCCAGCATCTAGGATTGGCAAGATTGATCCTGAAACATGATTGATAAGGTGCGCTCCACCACTACCAGCAATATTGCTCGATGAAAGAGCCCATGTTTCATTGTAAAGTTTAAAGATAAATGCATATACCCGTTTTCACACATGTTGAAAAGCGTGATACTATATAACAAGTTATGTCTGTTCGTTATGGAGTAGCTTGACTCTGATAGAAGGGAAGATGCGCAGGGGAGTGCTTGTTTAACACAGCTCATTTACATGACACCTCACAATGAACAAACATCATTTGTCATATAGCATCATACTTTTCAGCATATGTAAAAACGAGAATGTGCATTTATCTCTAAACTTTACAATGAAACATGGGTTCTTTCATAGAAAAATATTGCTCGTCGTGGTTGAGCGCATCTTGTGAATCATGTTTCACGATCAAGCTTGCCAATCCTAGATACAGGCACATTTGCGTTCTTTCATATGCTGAAAGCGTGATGCTATATGACAAGTGGTATTTGTTCATTGTCACGTATCATGCAAATGAGCTGTGCAACACAAACACGCCCCTGTGCACCTTCCGCTCTATTGGGGTCAAGCTACTTCACAATGAACAAACACCACTTGTCATATAGCATCACGCTTTCAGTATATGCAAAAACACAAAGGTGCGTGTACCTCTAAACTTTACAATGAAACGTGCGCTCTTCAATCGAACAAAGTTGCTCGTCGGGGCGAAGCGCACCTTGGGTGCAAGTTTCACGATCGTCGTGGCCATTCTCAGATTCACTCAATGTCACCACCAGCCAAAGTTGAAAAAAAAATTCAAGAGGTCGACCCACGATCCACTTTGGCTGGTGGTG
>JNEU01001035.1:0-183682 GCA_000697475.1 Lichtheimia corymbifera B2541
CAAACCGCAGATGATCAAGCCATGGTGGTTCAAAACAACAGCAACAACAATGACAGCGATGCTGATGATCCTTTGATGGGAATCCATCTCGATGATGATGAAAAGGACAACGAAGTCTTGCGCACCTACATGTGGTTCGATTTGACGTTTGAGCGTGTCGAGGTGTCTTTGAGTTTACTACGATGGATGGATGGCAAAGGATTGGTCCAAAGTGCCGATGTCAAAGGCGTGCGTGGTGTAGTAGATAGACGTCATGTACGGTGGACCGGAGAATACGATCCAGTAGCTGCACGACACAAATACACGCCTGGTGATTTCGAATTAGCAAAATTCACCCTGGAAGATCTGCTTATTACGGTGTATCAACCTGATGGCTTCCGACCTTATCCAATCTCTATATTCCAAGCACAATTAGATCAGTTTCGTAAACAATGGTAAGGTACTCCTGGTAACAAGACAGCAACAAGATTTCTAACATGGGTATGTATATAGGCTCTTTTATGACATCCTCTGTGCAACTTCCATCGTGGGTGCATTCGACAAGTGTCTTTTCAGCGTACATACACCACAACTTGAAAAGAGTATCTTGGAGCAATCTGGACACATTGATTCCAAAAAAGTCGGCTTTCGAAGTCATGATATATACCACTATTATCCCTTTGCTAAACCCGATCCAAACGGTGTTGTCGTGGGTGGAGAAACAGCTCAGTTTGGTGTATTGACGGATCAGGGTATGCGGAAACAAGGTTATAAACGCAAAGTAAGTTATTTTTTCTTGCAATGTGAATGATCTTTATCTTAACATGAGTATGATGCTAGTCTCGTATACGTATTGATGGTGTCAACATTGACCATATCAACCGTGGTTTGGAAGGACCTCCTGGCTGGATCACATCGGGTATCGTTGATACATGCGCTGATATTTATATTCCTCAAGAGGCATCTGAAGCGGATTCAACGGAGCTTCTACGTAAGCTTGTCTACGAACTCACGGACAGCATTGAACTACCACAACCGGTCATGCTTGGAGCTGGCAACAGTGACGATCTTTTGGTTGTGGGTGGAGGCAACTCGAATAAGGAAGAAGATCAACAACACCTCAAAAAAGAAGAACCCAAAAAGTTTGTGATGGATATCGATTTTCGTTTCAAAGATACCAAAGCCTCTGTTCCATTAACGACACCTGATTTGAGCTATATCAACAATGCTATGGTGCGTCCAGTGGTTGCATACATTAATCGCAACAAGACCATCGTTCCCATCAAATGCCGTGTGGTGCTTGACCTTAGCAACTTTGATGGCTCATGGACCGGCTATGACTCGACGCTTATTGATCATGTCAGCGAGCAACTTGGCAAAGGCTTTGTGGATTTGACCATGGATCAGCAAGCACACAACAAGAGATTGAAAAGGATAGGCTACTGGAGTTTGCGTGAAATGTTGAGGAATATCGTGAGCATACACGATATGATGAGGGTTTCATCACGTGGCTTCTGGAGCTATCTTGGAACAAGTCCTGCTAATTGAGATGCTTAAAACACACTTCCATTCCTTTTCCTCATCTCTATCTCCCTCTCTCATTTCGTCCCTTTGACTTCATCCACGTCTCATATCCTGTACACATCATGCATCTTTACACCCTTCTCCTCATTGTATATATACGAAAGATAAAAAAAATCATATTGAATGCACTCGAGTTTTATGGTAGCATCATGTGATGATAAGCTGTCAATTGGAGTGGACTTCCAAAAGGAGGAGGGGGCGCGTAGAAAGCGCGCTGTATAAAAAACGCGTTCTGCTTTTCATTCTACTACTATTATCACTACCACCACACTTGAGCCACTATGACTGACGCTTCTCCTATCGAGGAACTCGGTAAGAAAGCATAAAGACAACGCAAATGTTCAACCTACTCATGCTCATTAACGAATAGCCAAGCCTGAACAGCAAAACTTTGTAGCATTCTTTCGAAAGCTCGACGAGGTACAGTCGTTATCCTGCATTGACAAGGGGCGACGTTAATTGAATTGTTTTCCATAGCCTGGTGAGGGTACCATTCGACTTTTCGAACGTGAAGCCAATCAACGAAAGTATTACACTGTACATGGTGACAGCGCCCAGTATGTTGCCGAGCACGTCTTCAAGACACGAACAGTCGTGAAGTATTGGGGTGGTAAGCTTTAAGCAGCAAGGTACTTTCGTCATGGATTATAACCATAGTGGATTAGATGGTCTTCCAACGACGACGCTATCGAGCAACGCTGCCGAGGGATTTCTGCGGGATGCATTGCTCAACAAGCAACAACGTATTGAAGTTTGGATACCCAAAAGAGGAGGACAATGGGAGTTGGATCGCAAAGCATCACCTGGAAACTTGCAAGATGTGGAAGACTTTTTATTCGTTGATACCAACATGACGGTTTCGCCAGTGGTGATGGCAGCATGGATAGCAGCAAGCGGTGATAGTAAGGTAATAGCGGAGGGTTCAAAAAAGAAACAACGCTGTTATTGACAAGATGTAGACTGTAGGCGTATCATTCGCTGATGCCAGTAGCAAGGAGATTGGTGTGTGCCAGTTCATTGATAACGAGATCTATTCCAACTTTGAAGTACGATGACTTATATATATCACCCTGCCGGATCATGCTAATACGTTTCTTTGATAGTCCCTTGTGATCCAACTTGGTGTCAAAGAGTGTATCATGGTTGAAAACCCAGCAAGAAAAGATTATGATGTGACAAAGGCAACGGGTGTTCTCGAACGATGCGGTGTCGTAGTAACGGAGCGGAAAAGAGGTAGTATAACCTTGGTGCCATTTTTTAATCATGCATGGTCATCTTAACGTTTCTTTTCCTCATAGCTGACTTCAATACTAAGGACATTGAGCAAGATCTTAATCGATTACTGCAAGGCGATATCTCGATTGCTGCACGTCGTATGTCGCAACACAATATATGATGGCTTGGCATACGCTAACGTTTCTTTTCATAGCTGAATTCGACATGAAGAGCGCAATGTCAGCTTGTGCATGCCTTATTCGATATCTCTCTGTAAGAAATGGGTGGGGATCTTATATAAATGTTTACTTACCAAACCCATCCTTTAGCTCCTGTCAGATGAAACCAATTTCAAACAATATCAGCTTCAACACCATGATCTCTCTCAGTACATGCGACTCGATGCATCAGCTCTTACAGCTCTCAATCTTATGCCAAGCCCAAGAGAAGGTTCCAACAAGACAATGAGTCTCTATGGGTTACTCAACAAGTGTAAAACAGCACAAGGAAGCCGGTTACTTATGCAATGGTTGAAGCAGCCTCTTCTCAGCCTTGGAGAAATTGGTAACTTTGGAGACGCCTATTGTACTACGTCAAAATGCATTAACGTCAAGGATAGGAAAACGACACGATCTTGTGGAAATGTTTTATGGAGGCACTGAGCTACGCCAATCCCTTCACAACGATCACCTGAAATACGTCCCTGATTTGCATCGATTAGCCAAACGTTTTCAACGAGGCATTGCCTCATTGCAGGTACCGTTTTCTTTTATCTCTTGCGATATCATTTTACCATGTCTCATTCTCTCTGTTGATAAAAGGATGTCGTTCGAATCCATCAAGTAATTCTTCGCTTGCCTGCTATCATCTTGTGTCTGGAATCGAACAAGCCTGAAAATGAGGAACAAGCGAGTCTATTATACGAGACGTACACAGCCAACATTAGAGTACGTAAAATTTTGATTTTTGCACGATTTGTTTACTCACCACAAATGTAACCACAGAAATATGCCGAGAATTTGACAGATCTTGGACAATTCATTGAAGACCATATTGATTTGGATGCCGTCGATAACCATGAATTCCGCATCAACCCAGCCTCTGATCCTCAGCTACAAAGTAATTCTTTCTCTAATTGGGGTGTTGCTGGTTTCGTTGACTGACACGCAAACTTTATAGAACTTAGAAGTGACATGGATCGTGTGCGTGATGGCATGGATAATGTCCACATGGAAGTGGGTCATGAACTCGGCCTCGACATTGAGAAAAAGCTCAAGCTGGAAAAGCATAGCACCTACGGCTACTGCCTTCGTGTGAGCAGGACAGATGCATCCAAACTGCGAAACAAGAGTCGATACATGGAGCTCAGCACACAAAAGTCAGGCACTTTTTTCACCACAAACGCACTACAGAATCTCAATACACAATGGAGCGATGCTTCTTCAGAATATGATCGATGCCAAGCAAGATTGGTAAAGGATGTGATCGAAAAAGTTGGTAAGCATCATCATCATCCTTTATATCGATCATCCCACTGACACCATGCCATAGCACACTATCATACCACATTTGAATTGTTGGGTGGTGTCTTGGCCCATATGGATGTGCTTCTCAGGTAAAGAACAAGGTCATGGTTTATATATGGTACATTGATTGACCTTTATACACAGCTTTGCTTTTGTATCGATCATGGCGCCTGCACCTTATATCCGACCTCAAATGCAAATGTCAGGTAGAGTCGATATTAACATGATCTTCTTGAAAATGAGCACTCATCCACTTTTCCTTATAGGTGATGTCGTATTACAAGATGCTCGTCATCCATGTCTTGAAATGCAAGACGACGTTGAGTTTATTGCCAACGATGTATCCATGCAAAAAGGTAACAACACCTGATTATGAAGCTATGTATCAAATAACTCACGTTGCATTGTATTCCTTTTAGGAAACTCGGAATTCCAGATCATCACAGGACCAAACATGGGTGGCAAATCAACGTATATTAGACAGGTAAAGGATGCAATGAAGAGACAGGAGCAATATGGCTAAGGACAGCAACTATTGATAGATTGGTGTGATTGCATTGATGGCACAAATCGGCTGCTTCGTCCCGTGCAGCGAGGCACATCTTCGTATATTCGATTGTATCCTAGCGCGTGTTGGAGCTGGTGATAGCCAATTGAGAGGTGTCTCAACCTTTATGGCGGAAATGCTTGAAACAGCCACCATTTTGAAGGCAAGTTGTGATTGCTTTTGATAAAAAGTACAACCAACTCATCTATCGATATAGACAGCAACTTCCAACTCGCTTATTATTATCGATGAATTGGGTCGAGGAACAAGCACATATGACGGTTTTGGTTTGGCATGGGCCATTTCAGAGTAAGTTGCCTTGTTGGTAAATCGAAAGCAGAGTGCATTTTCTTAAAGATTGACTTAGGTACATTGCTACACGAATTCGGGCATTCACGCTTTTCGCAACGCATTTCCACGAATTGACTGATCTTGGAAAGACCGTATCACACGTCAAGAATCTCAATGTAGCGGTGGATATTCGACAAAATCCAACAGGTGGTAACAGCATCACATTACTATACAAAGTGACTGAAGGTAAAAACAGATGGATGGTCATGAAGGGCTAGGACAAAACTAACAGGATTCCCTTTTTTATAGGCATTTGTGATCAAAGCTTCGGTATCCATGTTGCTGAAATGGCCAATTTCCCGCAAAATGTTGTCAATTTAGCGAAGCGTAAAGCATCTGAACTTGAAGATCGACCAGGTAAATATCACGAGGTTTTTATATACTAGGATTGCAATGTTCAAACAACATGTCTATCTAATAGAAGACGAGGTGGCTAAAAAGCATCCAAAACAAGATGTTGAGGTAAGACTATTGTGAAAAGCTAGAATCTGACATGGTATTTATTTATTTTTTTGTTTGCAGGATGGCGAAAAGTTATTACAGCATGTAGCACAAGAGCTTGCCAATGTAGAGGAACCATTACAAGATAACATTCAAAGTGTGGCAGCCAAGTACAAGTCGCAAGTGAATTCCAATCCATATCTCAAAGAGCTCCTTGATTTATAAGAACAATAAACTGAGTTGAGGGAAAGATTGATTTGATTGTCTATTTTGTTGTTTTGGTATTTCTGTGCTGATCCAATCATGTGTGCGACGTGTATCTCGTTCAACCAAGCCATCCATGGTCATCCAATTCGTAGATCTCGTGTTTGTAAGTGTGAAAGTATATGTGTGTGTGTGCGTGACGACAAGTGCTATCTTTGTGTGTATCACTGCAACTGTTTGTCATCTAGGTCCTCGATGCTGATGTGGTGTGAGTGTGTGTTTATTCGGCTGCTTGCCCTGCCACTGGTTGTTGTTGCTGTTGTTGTTCATCCGAAGGTTCTCGACGATGAGCCGAAGTATCCTCCTCCTCTTGTTCTTCTTCATTCGTAATATCAATACTGTCAGGTTGCTGTCGATTTCCTTCAATAAGCCAACGACTATATATAAACGTGTGTGAGTGAGTGAGTAAGCATGATACCATCCCTCTCTTGATCCATGGACTTACATAATCCTTGGTGTTTCCAACCATCGCCGACCTCCACTTGCTGGATCCCTTGGCCAAATATCCTCAAAAAAGTAATAAACATGACCGACTGCAATACCCAAAAGATCACCCATTGGTAATTGACCACCGAGAAGAAGCGAGAAACATAAGAGCACCCATGGCAAATGGGGTGCATTGAAGGATAATAAACCGAGAAAGTTGAGTCTTACATAGGGATTCCTCCTTGCCCAAATATACACCATGGTGAATGCTAATGGAGATCCAAGAAATGGCATGTATGCAAAGGGCAATATTGTCTATAGGATCCATCACGCTGGACAATGAATAAGATGTTTATGTATGAGATAGGAATTCAATCTACTTACCGAGTAAAAGATGAGTGATGCTGCCGAGAATATCAGTAACCATGCATAGTCTGCCGGTTTATTTCGAAAGAAGCCTTCCTCCATCATCCTTGAATACCGTGCACTGAGAGAGAAAAGATAGGTTACACACACGCACACATACGCTATCAGATCCCTCCCCCCTCCTTCTCGCTACTTACAGAAAGAACATGTGGAAAAGGAAATCAATGGATAATGGACCAAAATAAAGGAAATTGGTTACGAGTCGCCACCACTAGATCGAATCAAACATAAGCATCCATCCATTCATGCCATGTTCCATATCTCTTTTACCTGATGTCCATTGATGATGCTATCAAAGTTGAGCCACAGTTGTAAAGGATGGACGAGGCCCAGTTGCTGTAGAATTGTTGTCAGAGGAATAAACTTGACCAAGATTACCAATACTTACGACGGCGAGACTGGTTAAGCATGAGGCAGTGATATAGATGCGCGTAATGGGAGGGATATCGGTGTACCACGTCTCGATGGGAGAAGGCATGGCCGCGATTGGGTTGACTGTCAAAGTCGATTATTTGATACTCGAGAGATAAAAAGTGTGATAGGCGAGAATAAAGCGATTACCAAGAGAGAGATAGAGATAATAGAGAGAACAAAGGAGAAAGCTGAGGAGGAGTTATGTAGTTGGTGGAGAGTGGGAAGGCACACAAAGAATATCGGCCACGGCACGAAAGCTAATTGGTTGCATCCAATCACATCCATGCCCGCTCTTCTGCCAATGCATTGTCATTTCGTCTTATCTTGAATGCGAGTCTATAAATCCTCCCACCAGCAGTTTAATCCATTATAACTCAAACAAGCCTATCAAATCATGTCCTTGTTCAATATATTAAAAAGAGACACGTTATATAATGTTCCATGTTGTGCACTGCCGAGGAGAAGCGTTAATAATAGTAGCAAAAGTAGTAATAACATGACAAGAGGAAGCTGTGAAACGTGGTTTAAAACAAACTAAAGGAAAACAATCGCGTGGGTATACAAACGTGGCAAGGCCTTTTTGCCCTGGGTACTCACTTGATCACTTGTGACGTGATTCTAAACAATGAACTAGAAGACCCCGTGGCAAAGAGCCTATAATCCTTCTGATGATGGTTGATGATGTTGTTCTCCCTTCCTTTTCAGTATCATTATTATTCCCAGACGACAATGTGGATATGAAGACACTTTATAATGAACGGCCACAATGAGTGGATCGGATACATCAGATAACATGATGGACTTGTTAAACAGCCAGGATAAGGTTCTCTTCTCGTTCATTTTTTGGGATCAGAAATAGACTATCTGACATCGGCGGATGATGGATTCCCATCCAATATCCGATATGTAGGTTACTGGTTCAATAATGATGAGCTTATAAAATGTTACAGTTATTGTGAATAATATAGCAAAGAACAAGATCAAGGGCGTTTTTAATTATTCGTATGGTATCAATGCTATAGAAAGGGAAAAGGACAAGAATGGCTGTTGTGATGTTACAAAAGTGCGTCATAGCCATAGACTTTGAAACGCCGGTTTCTGACTGGCGTGTGTGTATGTATGTGTGTGTGTGTGTGTGCGCTGTGTCTAGATTGCCTCCGCGTATACTAAACGCAGCTTTTTTTTTCTGCAGTTGTTCCAACTTTTCTCTCCTTCCTTGTGGTTTTCTTTCTTTCTTTCTCCCTTTGACCTTTTTACATTACAACAATGTCGACAAGTCCTAAAGCTGAAGATAAGACTGTTGAAAAGCAGGAATTAAAGGACGAAAAGGTAAGCATTGGGGTCTCGAGAAGGCCCGTTGCCATCTACTGGTCATCACGCGTTTCCACGAACACAAAGCCATAGTCCACCGAAACCAAGACAACCACACAAGACAAGTCCACTACCCATGAACCGGAGCAAGATACTGAGCCAAAGGCTGTGGATCCTGATGAGCTTATTGATATGAGCACATTTGAACAATTGCTGGATATGGATGACGAGGAAGATCACGAGTTCTCTTACAGCATTGTCGTCAACTACTTTGAACAAGCTGAAGCAACATTCAAGGATATGGATGCAGCATTGTAAGTACGGGTTAAGGATGGACAAAAAGGAGGAAAAGAGAAAAGTAATAACCGTATCCATGCATTGTATATAGAGAAAAGGATGATCTTTCAGAGCTCTCTCGTCTTGGACATTTTCTCAAAGGAAGTTCGGCTGCTATTGGTTTAAAGAAGGTCAAGGCCACATGTGAAAAGATTCAAAATATTGGTAATCGACAGGATGATGTTGGCGCACCTCTGGAAGAAGCCGATGCCCTTGACCGGATCAAGAAGCTCTTACCACAAGTCAAGGATGAATACAAGGAGGCAGAAGAATATCTCAAGAGTTTTTACGATGTCCAAGATGCTCGATAATGACGTACCCTTTCTCTCCTTGCTCTTTTTCCAATATACCGCTTGCTTGCTTGCTCGTTCGCTATCTTTATCTCGTTTGAGCTCCCATCAAATCCTTCGACACAAACCCCCTTTTTATCTCTCTTTCTCTCCCCCCAAATATCGCTAATGCTCATCTTGCATCACCCTTCTTCTTCTTCCCCACCACCAACCCCCAATCATACTTTTTAATGGGATATCAATGTCATGAGCGGATATAGCAAACCATATCATTTTGTGTTTTGGAAATGTGAAAGATTAAGCTTTGGGAAGGAATTTAATGGTAAAGAAAACTAAAAAGAATACAATGCAAACAAAGAGGACAACACCCATCGTCATAAAACTGGTCCCCCAAGATTTTGAGTAATGCTCATCCAATCTCTTTCTCTCCTTGCGTAGCCGATCCAAGTTGTTGGCAACAGCTTGTTGAGCATCTTGTAATACCTGAATGCAAAAAAAAAAGAAAATTCATCAATAGGGAATATATATATATAACCCGTCATGGCATTGCTTATTACCTTGTCATCCTTGGCCAAAGTATCACCAAATGATTGGCTATTGAGCTTGAGTTGTGCTGCCATGCGACTTAAATCCCCAGTAAGTTCATCGTGCATTTGTCGATGATGCTGTAAAACATTCTCAATATTGGATGTCTCTTGTTCACGGGTTGTGGACCTAATCCAGTAGCCATGAGTATATTACCGATCCCCATTCGTATCCCCTTTTTACCGTCGCCGTCTTCGCAAATGATCATCCTGTTGTTCTTCTCGGCGCGTATCTAGTTGCAGAGTTTGACCATTCAATAAATCATGCCAATGAAATAAACTGACAACATACCTAGACCCTTGTCACGCTCAGTTTGCTGCTTCAAAAAATCGACACATTAGATTGAATCTAGACCACAGCACCAAAAGGTTTACCTTGATGGGTTCCCCCTCCTCCTTCTCGTCTTCCTCTGGCATTGCTTTGAGTTGTTGTAACCATTCGGGTTCGTCAGGTTGTTGGAGTCGTTTCAAACCATCCAATACGAGTTGTTTTGTTGCTTGCATTTCCATCACACCCTTATTGATATCCACATGCTGCACCATAAGGAAGAGGGGTCAATAACATATGCAAATCAGCACCAATCCACATAAACCATCACATACCATATCTTGCTGCTTTAAGCGATCTGTAAGTTTCTGGATACGGTCTGCATATCGTGGACTATATATACACTGTGAGCATGATAATAGCACCTGTTATGGATGAGCTCAAATGTACCTGCTGTTGGATTGTTGCAAGTATCGAATGTACTGGATAAATAAAACGACACGCATGAGAGACACAGGTGTGGTGCTAGAGCAAGAGTCCAATGACTGACCAATGCATATTTGCTTTTATCGCCATCTGACCAGTCGTTCACATTGTTCAATTGTTGCTCGCATTGGATAAGGAGGCGGTGGATGGTAATGTCGTTTGCTGAAGCGACCATTTTGAGCAAAAGAAAAGGGTGTCTTTGTGGCACAAAGAAATTGTCGGCCCTGTGCATGATGAGCCTAATCATTCGATCCTCCCTTTCTTCACATACTACTACTGCTTCCCTCATCATCTTTTATATATTATCCTTTGTACAGCTGTAGATCTACTTATCTTCTCTTTGAGATTGGGAGATGCATAGCTAAGAACTTTTTTGCCTTCCCCTCCGTTAGCATGGCTATCGATACATTCATCCTCGGACGTCCGCATTCAAGTTCTCATAATGAAGCATGTAGTTTTTAAATGAATGGAGTTGATCAGCATGCCGAAGCCCACCTTCTGACCGAGTTTGACGATGGAGGTGGACAATCGCGGGGGTGTGCACTATGTACGCTGCTTGCGTTCCGTCCGGTTCATAAAAACATCATAAGGAAGCATGCAGTTTTTAAATGAATGGAATTGATCAGCATGTCCTAGCGAACCTTCATACCAAGTTTCAGGTTCGAGGAGGGCAATCCCAAGGTTATTCATACTAAATGACATTTCATGAATTTGGTCGCATACCCAATTTCCGACCAGCATAGTAAAACCCACATTATAGCCTCCCATTCAAACTTCTTAAATGAAGCATGATGTCTTTATGAGAACAAATTTGATCAGCATGTCCAAGAGTATCTTGTGTGAAAGTTTCAAGCTTCTGATAGGCAATCACGAGGTTATGGGTCACCCGCTCTGCTTATAATACCGTCCGTTCATCATCCGACGCTCCCATTTTAATTCTCACAATGAAGCCTGCGACTTTAATATGAATGGAGTTGATCAGCATGTCGATGCCCAGCGCCCTGACCAAGTTTCACGATGGAGGTGGGCAACCGCGGGGGTGTGCACTATGCACCCTACTTGCGTTCCGTCGGTCCTATATTTGGACCGTCCGATTCATAAAATATCATAATGAAGTATGCGGTTTTTAAATGAATGGAGTTGATCAGCATGACTCAGCGAACCTGCTTACCAAGTTTCAAGTTCAAAGTGGGCAATCCCAAGATAATACATACTAAATCGATAAATGATAAATCCGGCGCTTTCCCGATTTTCGCCCATCATAGTAAACCCCACATTACACCTTCCCATTAAAAATTTGTAAATGAAGTATGGGTTCTCTATTAAGACGAAGTTGATTAGCATGCCCAAGTGCATCTTGTGTGAAAGTTTGAGGTTCGAGATGGGCAATCTCAAGATCATGGATCAATTTACAGTGTGCATGAATATGCCTGACAGCTCAGCCGACTTTAATTTTCAGGTCTTCCACTCCAGCTTCTTCCCATTCTCAACTGTTGCCCCATTCAAGTACAATTACACCTGCGAACGATTGTCCTGCTTCAACCCATCATGTCAATCCTACAACTGCCTTGATCCTATTGTCTTTGACTGGATGGCGAGTTCATGGCCTGCACGCAGCCTTCTTGTCACCCCACTACAACACCTGCGTTCTCTTGTACACTCTTCTGCCACAACCAATCGTAACAGCAGTTGCCATTAACGAGGTCTTTACTCCATGGCGTTAAACAACGCTTACGGCCCTTGTCACTATGCTACAACATACGCCATCGTATAAGCTTCTCTACCACGACCAACGCGACAACAACTGCTGCTATTATGAAGGCCTTTATCTCATTGGCTCGAACAGCATTCTTTGTTTGCAGCACCTTTTTTACATGAGCAGCATATAGTGATTATATCGAAGCAGCGTCATTTACATACGTACAGCAACTTGCTTTGATACATACGGATTCCAATGGATGATGTGCCATATCAGCACAAGCTATCATCACATGGTTGAGCAGCGATGGAGCCACCAGATGGATGGAATGGCTCTTCTTCAACCAACATATTGGATTTGCAATGGCTATGACGGAGGGGAGCAATCAATTGCAGTGGAGAATCCTGAGATGTTGCTTTGGTTACTTGTCACGTCGTTAGCAGGAATAATGAATTATATCAAGTGGATACGGCTGGGGAAGACGATGAATTGGAGGGCAAGGGTGTTCTACAGCCGTGGATAGCTCAAGTCAAATTATGCAGCAACGGATTGAAAATCGTCGATGAAGAATGTTTATGGCGGCAGCAACCAAGAATGAAATGACTGTATTATCTCTATGTGATTCACCCCACCCGGTATCTTTTGATAGACCTCCACGCTACCATAGACTATTCTTTGACTTTTTCTTATCGAATGAAGAATGGGTTTAACGTAATATTTGGGATATCATGCTGTCTGCTCATGTGGATAAGATGTGGGTCGGTTGGTTGATTTCTGGATGGGGGAATGCGTAAAAATAGAAGGTTAGAGGTTGGATCATAGATATCACATATATATTGCCCATGACCATTTCATATCCAATATGAGCGCAAGAGGTGCAAATCGTGTGGGACTCGGAAAAGGCAGTCAATACTTTATGATGCAAAATCACGTGAACAAAGTGATCTTCCTAATGGGTGGGGCTGTGCATGCTTTAATAACGATAAGCACGGATCTTGTTTCATTCGCCGTATGTTTCTGTATGCATGATCGGGGAAGGGGGCTCCATCCTACGTTTCCCCTCCCCTGTTACTGCTGCATGCGTAAAGTAATAATAATGAAGAACGCTTCTTTTTGTTGTCCCCTGCTGCCGATTGCATGCTGCAGCAGTAACGGCTTATGATGCTGCTTTGACCCATCATCATACTCATTTGAAACGTCCAAACGTACATCATGTATACGTGCGTACACTGCACAATGTATGAACCAGGTGATGTCGTCTGATCAACAAGCTATGTAGGAGGAGAAAGAGATTTTATGATCTAATGGAGTGCACGTGTAGAAATAGTTGGGCTTGATTCAAGAAGAATATTACTCAGATTAGGTAAAATAAAGTAAGCGAATCAGTGAAACCGGTGTTGCAAAAACTCAAATTTACCCGTAAAAGTGAAATACAATGGACAAGCAGTACACGCGACAATGAAGGGCAATGTGATTGGCGGTTCGACATGGTCTGTACACCGTCAATTCCAGCTTCGCTCCTCTGAAATCTCTCATCCTCCAACACGAGACATCAGCTCAAGGCCATATAAAAAAAAGGATAAAAAAGGCACAATTCTTGTTCGTGTACCTTTCAGTGTCAACTTTTTCTCTCTCACAAGGCCAGCACACTTTTCCCCCCTATGTCTCACTTGGAGCAGCAATCCGTATCATCGGCGGAGAGGAAACTCAAGAGCCTTGAAGCGCTCGATGATGGTGTTGGTAGCAAGTTCAACTGGTTTACGGTGCGCACCATTTTGACTTCGGGTGCTGGTTTCTTTACCGATTCCTATGATATCTTCATTATCAACTTGGTCACTCCCATGTTGGGCTATGTCTATTATTCCCAATCCAACAACAAGATGCCTTCCGATATCGAAGGCGTTGTCAAAGGCATGGCATCTGTAGGAGGTGAGTTTCATCATCATCATTGTGGCAACAGCAAGATCACTCATTTTACTCTATTTAGTGTTGATCGGTCAGCTTCTTTTTGGTTTCCTTGGTGACATTGTGGGTCGAAAGATCTATGGCTTTGAGTTGTTGGTGATCATCATTGGTACCATCAACTGTGCCACGTCCTCTTCTGCTGTACGTGGTGTCTCAGCGATTGGCTTCCTTGGTCTATGGCGTCTTATTCTGGGTATTGGTATTGGAGGTACGTATACATTAAGATCAACCATGAATGTCAACTAATTCACATTTATGTATAGGTGATTATCCCATGAGTGCCACTGTTGTTTCCGAGTGGAGTAGCACTGGACGTCGTGGCATGATGATGGCCTTGATCTTTTCTATGCAAGGCATTGGCCAGCTTGCAGCTGCCATTGTGACCCTCATCGTGCTTGCTGCCTTTAAGGGGGCTATCAATGCTGATGTCTTCAACTTGGATTACGTTTGGCGTATCTGTGTTGGTCTTGGTGCTGTCCCTGCTGTTGCCACTGTGTATTTGCGTTTCACAATGCCCGAGTCACCTCGTTATGCTCTTGATGTGCAACGTGATGTGGAAGCTGCTGCTGCTGCCAAAGGTCAAGTTGTCTCTGAAGAACTCACTCAACAATATACCAAGGTCGATCGCAAGGAGCGCAGCCATTGGGCTGAATTCAGAGCCTACTTTGGACAATGGAAGCATTTCAAGGTCCTCCTTGGTACATCGCTCTCATGGTTCTTGCTCGACATTGCATTTTATGGTCTTGGTCTCAACAATTCTTATATCCTTGAAGCCATTGGATTCTCGAAAAAGGCTACTCCCTTTGAGACGTTATGGTACAACACCATTGGCCAAATCATCATCACCGTGCTCGGTGCGGTCCCCGGTTATTATCTAACTGTCATTTTCATCGAACGTTGGGGTCGTCGTCCCATCCAAATCATGGGCTTTGCCATGTGTACCATCCTCTTTGTCATCCTTGCTGCTGCTTATTATCCTTTGCGTGATCATGCCATGCCTGCCTTTATCGTTATCTTCACACTTGCACAACTCTTCCAGAACTTTGGTGCCAATAGTACCACATTTATTATTCCTGGTAAGCATCTTTTTCTTTTAACGATCTCTTCTATTTATGTACTCATCTTGCGTTTCTTTGTATAATAGGTGAGGTATTTCCTACCAAGGTGCGTGCATCAGCACATGGTATTTCAGCTGCTTCTGGCAAGGCTGGTGCCATCTTGGCGTCCTTTGCATTCAATGTCTTGGTTGACTATGGAGGTGAACCTGGTAAACATGCCTTTTTGCCTGAAACGTTGGGCATCTTTGCTGGTATCATGTTCCTAGGCCTGGTTGTTACTCTTCTTTGGATTCCCGAGTCAAAAGGTCTTGATTTATCAGTCTTTGAAGAAGACTATGTCCCCCCAGTACATCCCGTGGAAGAAGAAAAGAAGCATACGGTGGCTGGTCCATCATAAAGCAATTATCAACTTTATAGTATCATTATTAATAATATACATTATACACTCCCATTCATCTATTTGTGTCTGTCTTAATTTATCACTTGCTGTTGTTTCACAAAAGACCAATCTCCTTGGGAACCATCCATATGCAGCTTCTTTGTGCACCGCCGCTCTTGCCTCTTTTTTCTTCAAATGACACTTGACAAAGTAATGTGTAGCACGCTTGTTCTTGATTGAGTCATTGTCCTTCTCTTATCGTATATACTACCCACAGGTGGAGGAGTCAAACGATCGAGTAGCCATTCCCAAGCTTGCCGTGTCAAAGCTAGCCAAGAGTTATCACCATCGATGTGAGAAGCATGTCAAGCTTGTCGCGTCCAAATCGAGTGCTGCATCAGGTGCGACGGCGACTGTGGGTCTATTGAAAGAAGCACACTTTCAGCGTGGTTATCAGTTTGAGGAACGAGTGGCAGAGAGTTATGGAGCAAAGCTTGTGGATCATACCCATACACCACCCAGCATGAGCAAGCAAGCCTTACGTGATGCACAACCTGGCCAAGTCTTATACCAGCTGACCTTTGAGATGCCACCCAAGTTTTATCAAGAGGAAGCAGGAAACGCGTATCATCTAGGTCGTTTCATACCAGATTTCTTGTTCGTTTACAAGGATACCTCATCCAGTACCGGCAAACGCATTTGTATCGTGGATGCCAAATCATCAAAGGCAATGAATACTTCTCATCAGGTATTTATACAATCAAGATAAAAGCGTGCTTGAGAAAAAACTCATCGTTTATGTATAGTTTCAAGTAGCATCCTATGCCTATTTACTCGGCTACATTGTCAAAGACGTCCGCAATATTCGTATCGATGCTATCGGCGGCGTGCTTTTACCATTCAGCAATGAACCTGAGATGTTTCGTGTGGACCTCCTCTTGCCAAAGATCGAGCTATTTTACACGCGCGAATTACCCGACATTGTGCAGGATAAACAGCTTCATTGGCTGTTCAATAGCAAGTGCAAGAGTTGCGAGTTTGTCAACATATGTCGCGAAGATGCTTACGGGACACCAGGAGCCGTACCCTATCTCACTGAGGACCGCTTGAAGACGTTGTCACCGCCCGACGATATCAGTGACATTGAAGATCTCGTTGGCCAGCTTTCATCATTAACCATCCAAGAAAAGCGAGAAAGGGCTGTTCCATCATTCATGGCATCTGAAACAGAATATGCGGATTATGCAGCGGCTTATCAAACCCAGAAACCGCAGGTAAGCAAGCATTTCTTAGCATCGGAACACCAAGTGAGCTGACAAGGGCGAGCATAGTTTCGTGGCAATCCCATTGTTACACTGGCAAAGACGAACGATCATGATATCTTCATCAGCCTTATGGTCGATCCAATGTATTCTCGCATGTGTGCCTATGTCATTTGTGTATACGACTTGCAATCAAAAACTTGGTGTGACGACCTCGGTGCATCTTCTCATGTCTCAGCAGCAGCACGATCATATTCACGATTCATCGAGTTGGATGTAAAGATGGTCCAAGACCTTGCCAAGGTGCTCTCGTACATGGAAGCCCATAAATCCCGCTGCACGATTTTTGTCTCATCCAATCAAGCCAAAGACCAAGTTCAGAAATGCTGTCTTCGCCTAACGACAATGGATATTACCGAGGACGACGAAGATGACATTGTGGATCAGGACACTGTTCAGAAAGCAATGGATTGTTTATTGGCCCTTTTCCAAGATTCCAAAATGCTTGCTATTCCTGGTATTGCCGATTTCCCTGCAAGTTTGGAACACAAAGTACTTGCACCTCTTGTTGTTGATGTCGAGCAGCTTGTACGTGAAAACGTGGCATTGGGTGTTCCTGGATTTTATTCACTCAAGAGCATGGCACGTTGGATGGCACCGAATCATGAGCCAAAAAGCGATGATGACCTGTACCAAGAATGGCACACGGCAGCGACCGACACCGTCATTGATGAGCTTCTCATGGCACAAGCTGACATGCTGCGTGCCATTGTCACCAAGTATCGGTCCCTGGCGTCTTATTATGAGGATATCACAGGAGACGAAGTTTACTGCATCGACAATTCACCTTTCATGTGGCCCAAGACTCAGCACTTTCAATCCAGTATATTTGGCCGTCTTGCATTTTTCAAGATCATGGAATGTCTTTCAGGATGCAATAATGTACGTTCTTCACGCCTCTTGGATCTTGCCAGTACATCCTCTTCTTCTTCGGGAAATCACGGGATCAAATTGCAGTTCATGCGTTATGAGGTCATTCCCCAACCTACTCCAAAGAAACCCGACAACAAGCAATTCTTATGCTGGTTCAAGGCTATCCCAGAAGGACGAGTGCCTATCAAGATCTTGACTGACAGTCTTTCCAAAAACACCATGAGGGAATACATATTAGTGTGTGATGATCGCGAGGTACGGGCTTTTTCTTGTCGCAAGCGCAAATGTCATGTATGATTGTTAACTTTATTTCGTGTAGGGAAAGATGCAAGCGGTAAAGTTTCCGGATCTTGCATTCCGCGGCAAGATGTTCTTCAAGTACGACATCAACTCTGTGGATGTGAATTCGGTGTCAGACAACGGTCTGAGTGTTGTATTGGAAGGATATACAGGATCATCCAAGTTGGAAAAGGGTCACTACTATCGTCTCTACAAGCGTTACGTTGATTTCAACACGGATAAAATCCTTGAAGCCATGTCAGAAATTGACCAGCGTGAAAACAGCACATTTGAGGTTAGTTTCAACCAAACATCGTGATGTATTATGTACGAGAAGGGCTTATGTAGTGCATATTAGCAACTTGTTACCGATCCCAATGCATGGGCTGATACACTATTGGACGATGAGGATGCTGTGTCTTCGGATGCACGAGCAACTGCTTTACGCCTTCGAGATGATTTCAAAATGTCACCATCGCAAAAGGATATATCTGCACAAATCATCCAGAAGCGTCTTCAAATCGTTTGGGGTCCACCCGTAAGTGCCAATGATAAAATCATACACACACACACACACACAGGATTACTCATGCATATATGTATATCCCAGGGATCTGGAAAGACGGAATTCTTAGCATTGTTCATCAACTGGTACATTATGCACCTCTTCAAGGAAACATCCAGCAAGGACCGATTCATCATTGGTGTTACAGCATTCACTCGACATGCGATTATGAATTTATTGCAGCGGATTGCCACCGTACGACAACGACATTCTTGTACAGATTCATTTACTATCATCAGCATGAAAGGGTCTGACGATTCTCACGAGGTCAACACCAATGAAATGATACAATGCAAGGCGAAGGATTTGAAAAAGACCATCAAAAGCACAAGCAAGGGCCCATTGGTCGTGGGCGGCACCGTATGGGATTGGTACAAGGTCAAGAATGAATGGAGAACATGGAAAGGATGCAGCATGATGATCATTGATGAAAGCTCACAGGTTAGTAGTGTCGCATCTCGAAAAAGGAAAGGGATACCCTACCCAGGTTCAGGGGGTGTGTGGATGTGTGTGGTTGTTGAAAGGGGGTGGCCTGTACATGTGTGTGTGTGTGTGAAGGGGGTTGTTTAAGGGGGTGAGTATTATCCAGGTACAAAAAGTACTGACATCATTTATTGCAGTTGCTTGTATCAGATGCTGCAGTCGCTGTTGACTGTCTTAACCAAAAGCAAGGGCGTTTGATAATCGCCGGGGATCACATGGTATATTCAATATTCCCAGAATGGCAGTTTCTCTCTCTTGGCTCACCCCCCCGTTCTTGAATGCATTTTAGCAACTCGGCCCGATCCTACACAACAAGTATCCGAAATTACCGGCCACCGATCCTTTATTATTTGGATCCATTCAGCAATGTCTGATGCGTACTGAGGATAACAAGGCCATCCCGCCCCAGGAATTTCTTTTGAGAAAAGGCACCACCCATGACTTTGGTCGTAACACCATTCAACTCAAAGATAACTGGCGTATGGTAAGCATATATTATACTTTTGCATATGATGATGATGGGGCTGATTGTGTGTGTGTGTGTTAAATATAGAACGAGGAATTGAATTCGTTTTTCAAACAAGTCTACGGCGACGATTTAGCGGCACATTATCCAACACGCATCTTGCAGCATGATTGGCAAAAGTTAAAGATGGACAATGTATCACAACTTCAAGCTGCATTGGATCCCAAAAAATCAATCTCGCTCGTAAAAATCAACATGGGTGACAAGGAGGTGGACGAGGAGACTGAAGAAGAGGTGGAAGCAAAAGTCATTGCGAAGCTTGTTCATGCTCATCTTACAACACGGGTTGATCCAGCTACCAGCAGCAGCAGCAAGAAGCCGCACGTGATGATTGTCACACCCCATCATCGTCAACGCGTCGCTGTGGAGCATCGGCTTGAACAATGGGGAGTAGCATCCAAAGGCCAGGTGACCGTGGACACTGTGGAAAAGATGCAAGGGCAGGAATCTGAGTTGGTGATTGCTTGCTTTGCCTTTAATGATGTGGGTGGCAACAAGATTGATTTTCTCCTCGATTTCAAACGATGGAACGTAGCCATTTCGAGAGCACGGTAAGCACTTTTAGATCATGTCATGAAAAGTATGATGACTCATCCACGATTTCTAGATCAAAAGTCATTATCGTCACCACTGATTACATGCTCAACTTGCCCAAGAACAAAGGCCATAACGCGTTGGATCTTTTCGAGAAGCGGGAGAGTGCAGAGGGATGGGGTTTTGTGTGTCTCTTGCAAGATTGGGCGAAAAAAGCCAATGCAGTTGTAGATTGGTCAATAAACAGTGATTGATTTACATTTTTATAACCATTTTATATATACGCATACAACAAAAAGAAGCGAGCAATTGATACAACAACAAAAAGTGGGAATGACAGAGGGGAAAAAGATTAAGTGTAAGGAAACAAGTATGACTATGGTGTGGTGGTGGGGGATAAGGGTATTACATGAGATGATGAGGATGGGTGAAGAGGATGATAATGATAATGGTGGTTTTCCTTCTTTTGTCTCTTTTTCATTCTCTGATTTTTCTCTCTACAAGTTTATGACGGCCGACGATGACGTTTGGCGGGCACTGGCGTTACAGGTAAATCATCAGAGCAAGTGTCTTCCAAAGTGCGTTTGCTTCCATCCGTAGTACTACAATCGATGGGCTGTGATGGCTCTTGAACCGATAAATGTGGACTTGTTACAAGGGAAGGGGTGGATGAAAAGTTTGCAGATGAATATTCAAGAACACCATTTGTTGTCACTGATGAACGATCCGAGAGGGGTGGTGTGGAAATCACTGGCATGGAAGAAGCTGGATCGGTAGCCGTTGGGGTAGTTGGGGTGGTATTTGTAGTAGTAGTGGTAGCAACAGCATTATTGTACATGCCTTGAAGAGGGTGTTGGTACATGGTTGTCGTAGTGGTGGTATGGTTCAAAGTGCTCATGTCAGCTTGATGATAAGGAACCGATTGTTGTTGGTGGTCATTGTATACGCCATAAAAGGATCCCTTGTTTGGATATTGGTAGCTGTAACTGCGTGTAGGTGCAAAGTTATAAGCGGATGTGGGTCTTTGTTGGCTTGGTGCAGGTGGCATGTACTGCTGGTGCTGCTGATGGTGATAACCATAATAGTTGAAGGGTTGATAATATAAACTGGCATCTGATGTGGAAAGTGACCGCTGGTAACGAGTAGTATCGGTAGCAGGGTTGGCAGATGACATCCATGATGATGGCGAAGCCCCAGCAGCTGCAGCAGCAGCTGCTATGCTCATGCTAGATGCAGATGATACTTGTAAATGGGAGCGATAATGATGATGATGATGATGATGGTTGTTGTGGTGATGGTGGGGATAAGGAGTAGGATCACTATCAGAGCGTGAAGATCTAGTCTTTCCACGAGTGGAACGGCGTTCTGTTTCAGAGGCAGCATAATCAACGGTCCAATAAGATCCTTTTCCAGGTTCATTAACCGGCCGAGGCACACGAACAAAGCTTTTGTTGAGAGAAAGATTGTGGCGTATGGAGTTCTAAAAAAGAAAGTTAGAAGGTTTGCACACAAAAGGGTACAGTGGTCATGGGCCACCCATCATCTCCTTCTTTGTGATACACATACTTTCCATCCCGCACCAGCTGTATTGTAGTAAGGATAACGCTCTAGTACCCATTGATAAATTTGGCTCAATGTCAGCTTCTTATCAGGGCTGCTTTGGATTGCGTAGCGGATCAGTGTTGCATATGAATAGGGCGGCTTGCCATCAGAGTTGGTACCAGTAGTGGTGGTGGTGCTTGATGTAGTAGTAGTAGTATCATCCAATGAGGTAGTTGAAGTGGATGGCTTTTGTTGTTGTTGTTGTTGTTGAGATGGAGTTGTCATGGTGGCGATTGTGGTAGGCGCGTTGCTTGTAATATTGGATGGATCATCCACAGCTGTTGCCACTGTTGACATGTTGCAGTTGTAAGAAGACGAAAAAGGTTGCAAATAATAATCGTTGGGAACTGGGATAGAATGCTTGTCGGCATCAAGGCTGTCAGACGAGGTACGAACAACACTAGTGGCACGATTAAGCCAATCCATTCCAGTTACAGGTGATGGCGTGGGATGTGCTTGCAAGTCAGTCATATATAAAGAAAGAGAAATAGGAAAAGAAAGAGAAATAGGAAAAGAAAGTAGAATAATGAAGATGTGCTCGGTGGTGTGGTGCTTTAAATGCAATGAGAAAAGAGAAAGGGCAATAAAGCAGCGACACGGAGAACCTATGCAAGGATGCAAGGGGGTATTGTATCAGGTGGCTTATTGTAGTGCAGTGAAAAGTACCGGTAGCAAACGAAAAAGTAAAAAGGCACAAGGTATAGACTATTGTCGTCTTACGCCACTCATCAGCATATTGCAGCAGCAGCCGACGTTAGCATTGCACACGATTGAAGAGGGGGCGTGGGGGGAAGGGAAAGGGCAAAGAGAGAAAACAGAAACTTCGCCTGGTCAAACGGCTTCCCACATCTGAAACAGATAAACAAAGCCTCTTATGGATTCATATCGCCCACCACCTTTTCCTTCATGCATCATATGCGCATCTCTAGAAAACCAGCTTAAACCTTGCTGCACTTTGTTGCGCGGCATTAACCATTATCCCATTGATGCCCCGGTAAAACCACAGCGTATGCTCCACGTGTGCTTTTAAAAATAGGGCAGCACACCATTTCACCCGATCCAAACCCAAAGGCTGTTGCTTGAAAGTAGCCAAAAACTGGTCCGAGCGTGGTGATGGTGTGTTGTGTGTGCCGCATATCCGCCGAATCATTTTCTCTACCCCGATCCCATTCTCCGTCCCTGTTTCGTGGTTTACTCCTATACTGCAATCCAGATCGACCTATCCCTTTAACACACGAGCCATGCGATCGATGATACAACCCAACATACATTTTCCCCCAATCATTATCGTCATTGTCCCTCTCCACCTCGGCTCTTTTTTTCCCTCAAGCAAATACCAGACATCCGGTCCCAATCCTGAGATGAGTGTATGTGTGTATATATTTTGACAACTTTTTACTTGCAACATAGGATGCATAATAGCTATCATTTTATAACCACTAAGATATAATCATCTATAGAAGATGATGAATAAAGATGTGTGTGTGTTAAAGATATTCGCCACATGACAACAATGGACAATGGGTATTTTCTTTGCTTTTGGAGTTTATCGCTTTGCTTCCTTTTAAATACAACCACGTACCCAACCCAGTGTTTTCTCTCTTCTACGATCAAGCAGCGAATGATTCAACAAACACGCGCAAAATCGTGGGCAAACTGAGCAATGGAATAATTGCCGTACACACCTTTCTTCCAGCAATCTGCTTTTGCTACATTGCCTGGTGCTGCTATTGTCTGTTTTCATTATTCCTTTTTGTATTTCTTGATACATTAGCATTTTCAGAACGAGACGAACCACGAACCAACGCCCTTCGTTCGTCTCCTCTAGAGCTACATGTCTAATAATAATCGACACCACTCGCAGGGTTCTGATCAGCCAACCACGGCACAATCAACACGCCCATCATTTTCTGTTGACACAACAGATAATGAACCCACACCTAGACCGAGCCGTGCATCATTAACAGCAGCTGAACGGCCTAGCAATGATACAGGTCGTTCTCGGTCGCGTCCTACAGCACCTTCTTCACCTTACGATGCAATAAGAGAAGATGAACATCATCATCCTCAACATCCATCACAACAACAACAACGAGGTGACTTTCCAGAAATAAGAGCTTATTATGCAAAGTAAATTTATTACGAATGGTGGTGGTGTCTATCTATACATTAACTAACCCATGGATTGATTATATAGCATGTCACGTCCTCGGTCAGCCGTCAGTGCATCACCAGTCCCATCATCACCTTTGGCGTATCATGGTAAAAAAGAGAGAAACAACAAATCAAGAGAATGCAAAGGACTAAAATGATATATTTATATCTATGTAGGCAATAACAGTGGTGGTGGTGCTAGTGGAAAACGCCGAGCTGATCGGAGACAGCAGCGACTTAGCAATGTGCATCTTGATGATCAGCAATCTGAATACGAGAGTGCGTATGAATCACGTACCAATTTAGGCGATACCACCACTGCTTCTGTTGGTGGTGCCAATGGACAACGGGATGATTCGTATGCGATTGATGTGTTGAGTCATTTAATGTCGGGTGGTGGTGACGAAGGAAGATATATGCGCTATGCGACGTCAGCTGATTCGATGCTTGCATTGTTGGAGAGCAAACGATTCAAGAGCAAATTACTAAGTGAAAGCAATCAATCCATGCACGATGCATCTGCACAAAGCAATAGTCATCAACCCAAGAATACCCTGATTGGATACACTGATCAAGCACCCTATTCTTCCTGGGGTCCCGATGATGCCCTGCCCGCTTCTCTTGGTGAAATTGAACGCATATTCCATGCTCTCGCCCAAAAGTTTGGTTTCCAACGCGACAATGTACGCAACATGCTGGATCACCTCATGGTCATGCTCGATTCGCGCTCATCCCGCATGAAGCCGCAGCAAGCGCTCGACACATTACATGCTGACTACATTGGTGGTGAAGGGGCCAACTACCGTCGCTGGTATTTCGCTGCTGAAATGGATATCATGGATATGAAAGAAAAAAAGGACCAGTCTGTTGCTGAAGCCGACGATCAAGACGACGATGACGAAGCAAAGCGATTGGACAAGGCAATGGAGCGATGGAAGCAGCAAATGCGGTCGTTATCCAACGAGGAAAAGGTGCGAGATTTGGCTCTGTATTTGATGATTTGGGGCGAAAGCGCAGTGGTGCGTTACACACCCGAGACATTATGCTTCTTGTACAAAATATGCAGCGACTACTATGTACAAGCCGAATGCCCCGATGCAGAAGAAGGTGCCTTTTTGGATAACGTGGTGACGCCCTTGTATCGCTTTTTTCGAGACGAGATTTACGAGGTCATCAATGGCAAGCTGGTCAAACGAGAAAAGGATCACGACAAGATCATTGGCTATGATGATGTCAATCAATTCTTTTGGAGCCCTTCTTGCATGAGTCGTACCGTGTTGGCCGACAGCAAAACGACACTCGATAGTATGCAACCTCATGAGCGATATCCTATGCTCAAAGACGTCGATTGGAAACGCACATTTCGGAAGACCTACAAAGAAAAGCGCACATGGATGCATGCGTCTATCAACTTTGCTCGTGTTTGGATCATCCATATTGTATCCTTTTGGTACTACATTAGTGCCAACGCACCTGCTCTTTATCTCAGCGAAGACAAGGAAATTGCCGATCAAGAAGGGTCCGTCCAATGGTCCATTGTGGCTCTGGGTGGCGCTATTGCATCCCTGCTTATGCTGATAGGATCCTTTGCAGAGTATTCCTATCTGCCAATGACCTGGGCTAATGCCAAGGGTATCACACGACGCATCATGTTTCTCATTCTGCTCTTGATTCTCAATGCGGGTCCTACCGTGTACTGTGTCATGATCGATCGAACAAGCCAGATATCTAAGTTGGTAGCCGTCATTCAATTGCTACTGAGTGTCGCTACAACACTCTATCTCGCCATCACACCCACTTCTCAGTTATTCATGCGTCGCAAAGACAAGTCACGTGCAACATTGGCATCAAGCAGCTTCACTGCCAACTTTCCTCCCCTCAAGCGGATTGATCGTATCATGTCAGTATCACTCTGGGTCTGTGTTTTCACTTGCAAGATGCTTGAATCCTACTTTTTCTTGGCCCTGTCGTTCAAGGATCCTATGAAGGTCATGAGCAAGATGCACATTGAAAACTGCAGTGACAAGATTATCGGTTCCAAACTGTGTTCCACCATGCCCGATATCACTTTGGCTCTCATGTTTTTCATGGATCTCTTTTTGTACTTTTTGGATACGTATCTCTGGTACATTATCTGGAACACCATCTTTTCGGTGGCACGCTCGTTTTATCTTGGCATCTCCATTTGGTCTCCATGGCGGAACATCTTTTCTCAATTGCCCAAGCGTATCTTTGTCAAGCTATTGGCCACATCCGACATCCAGATCAAGTATAAGCCAAAGGTGCTGGTTTCTCAAATCTGGAATGCCATTGTCATCACCATGTACAGAGAACATCTTATCACTGTCGATCATGTCCAACGCATGTTATATCAACAGGTATGTGTGTTTTTAATCAATCCTTGATAATGTTGACTCATCATCTTTATGATAGGAAACCAACCCTGAAGATGGCCGTCGTACGTTAAAGCCTCCCACTTTTTTCGTCTCGCAAGAGGATACGGCATTCAAGACCGAGTATTATCCACAACACAGTGAAGCTGAAAGACGTTTCCATTTCTTTGCTCAAAGCTTGACCACCCCGATGCCACAATCAAGGCCCGTGGAATGTATGCCAACATTCACTGTGCTTACTGTAAGTGATCTCTCTTTCTCTCCCTCATATGATTCATCCTCATCTAACAAACACTCTACTTTTAGCCCCATTATGGTGAAAAGATCTTGTTATCATTGCGTGAAATCATTCGTGAGGAAGATCAAAACACGCGAGTGACATTGTTGGAATACTTGAAGCAGCTGCATCCAGTGGAATGGGAGAACTTTGTCAAGGATACCAAGATCATGGCGGATGAAGCTGGCGTGAACGAGAATGATCCTAGTGCATCTGTATTATCCGATATGACTGAGAAGGATTCTGACAAGAGCAAGATCGATGATTTGCCATTTTACTGCATTGGGTTCAAGTCAGCCAAGCCGGAATACACATTGCGCACTCGTATTTGGGCGTCCTTGCGAGCTCAGACACTTTATCGTACAGTGTCAGGCTTTATGAATTATCGAAAGGCCATCAAGCTCTTGTATCGTGTGGAGAACCCCGACACTGTGCATAGCTATCACAATGATTCGGATAAGCTTGAACGTGACCTTGACAACCTGTCCCATCGCAAGTTTAGGTTCTTGGTTGCCATGCAACGCTATGCCAAATTCTCACGTGAGGAAGCTGAGGATGCCGAGTTGCTGTTCAAGGCCTATCCCAATTTACAAGTTGCCTATGTTGAAGAAGTGCCACCTGAAAAGGAAGGCGACGAGGTGACGTTTTACTCAGCGTTGGTGGATGGTCAATGTGAAGTGATGGAGAATGGCAAGCGTAAACCCAAGTACCGTGTGCGGCTTCCTGGTACTCCCATTTTGGGTGATGGCAAATCAGACAATCAAAACCATGCCTTGATATTCTACCGTGGCGAGTTTTTACAATTGATTGATGCCAACCAAGACAACTATTTGGAAGAATGCTTAAAGATCCGCAACATCTTGGGTGAATTTGAGCATTTGGGTACATCGAATGTATCGCCTTACTCTGGATCTGCCAAAGAAAAGGGAGGTGCCCCTGTAGCCATTGTGGGCGCACGTGAATACATCTTTTCGGAAAATATCGGTGTGCTCGGTGATGTGGCAGCTGGCAAGGAACAAACATTTGGTACGCTCACGCAACGCATCATGGCCAAGATTGGTGGCAAGCTGCACTATGGCCATCCTGATTTCTTGAATGCCATCTTTATGACGACCCGTGGTGGTGTCAGCAAAGCTCAAAAGGGATTGCACTTGAATGAAGATATCTATGCTGGCATGAATGCATTTACACGTGGTGGTCGCATCAAGCACACTGAGTACTTTCAATGTGGCAAAGGACGTGATTTGGGCTTTGGTTCTATCCTCAATTTTACCACAAAGATTGGCACTGGCATGGGTGAACAAATGCTTTCTCGCGAATACTATTACATTGGTACACAGCTTCCCTTGGATCGGTTCCTCACATTCTACTATGCACATCCTGGGTTCCACATTAACAACATTTTCATCATGCTGTCAGTGCAGATGTTTATGCTTGTGCTACTGTTTATTGGTGCCATGGGTGCTACGCTGACGATCTGTGAATTTGATGCCGGTGCTCCAGAAGATGCTCCGTTGACACCAGAGGGATGTTATAACCTGGTTCCAATCTTTGAATGGGTCAAGCGTTGTATTTTATCCATCTTTGTGGTTTTCTTTGTCTCATTCCTGCCGCTCTTTTTGCAAGAGTTGACAGAACGTGGATTCTGGCGTAGCATCACGCGTCTTGGCCGTCATTTCATGTCGCTTTCACCCTTGTTTGAGATCTTTGTCACACAAATCTACATGAACTCGGTGCTTCAAAACTTGGTGTATGGTGGCGCACAGTACATTGCTACCGGTCGAGGATTTGCAACATCACGACAACCGTTTTCATTGCTATATTCAAGATTCTCCAATTCAAGCATATACTCTGGTGCACGCTGTTTCCTCATTATGACGTTTGCATCGATGGCGGTATGGATCCCACATCTGGTCTACTTTTGGTTTACGGTGATTGCACTCTTGATTTCGCCTTTTATTTTCAATCCAAATCAATTTGCATTGGTGGACTTTTTGTTGGATTATCGTGAGTTTATGAGATGGATGTCACGAGGCAATTCCAAGACCCACAAGAATTCATGGATTAATTACTGTCGCATGTCGCGTTCACGGATCACGGGATACAAGCGTCGGCACAAGAAACAAAATGGAAATGTGGCTACCATTGGTGATCTGCCACGAGCTCGTATTGGAACCATCTTTTTCTCAGAAATCATTTTACCGTTCCTCTATGCTGTTCTTTGTCTCATCCCCTACCTCTTTGTCAAGAGCTTTGACCCCGAGGACAGCAACCAGCCCAATGTCCGACAAAGTGGTCTTTTGCGTATCGGTGTCTTATCACTAGCCCCTGTGCTCATGAACGCTGGTGCATTGATGATGTTTTTCTTTGTGTCGTTATTCCTTGGTTCCGTGCTTAGCTTATGCTGTGCCAAATTTGGATCCGTCATTGCTGCCATTGCACATGCATGGGCCGTGTTTAGCCTGGTGATTATGTTTGAAGCTCTTATGCTGCTTGAACAATGGCATATACCCACCGTCGTCCTGGGTGTTGTCGCCATGATTGCATTACAACGCTTTGTCCTTCGCGTGCTCACCGTTTTATTCCTGACGCGTGAATTCAAGCATGATGAAGCTAACCGGGGTTGGTGGACTGGCAAGTGGTATGGACGAGGGGTAAGTGTCTCATAACGTATATGCTATATTTGGAGGTACTCATTGTTCTTTTTTTTTTTTATTTCATTCAACTTTAGCTTGGATGGCATGGTAAGTGAAAAAGAGGAGTCGTTAAAGGAAACATGGATTTGCTAACAATTATAATAGCTATTTCACAACCGCTTCGTGAATACCTTTGCAAGATTGTAGAAATGAGCGAGTTTGCTGCCGACTTTGTGCTGGGCCACATTATCCTCTTTGTTCTTTCCATCTTTTGCCTTATTCCGTACATTGACACGGCTCATTCATTGATGCTCTTTTGGCTGAGACCCAGCAAGCAAATACGCCCACCCATTTGGACCTTTAAGCAGCGACGTCAACGTAGGAGGATTGCCATCTCTTATGGTCTACTCTTTTTCGCCATGTTTATCCTTTTCGCGGGTCTTATTGCAGGCCCTCTTGTTGTTGGTCCAAGTTTGAAGCTTATCAACCCAAGAAAACTCCCAATCTAATGCTATTCATTCGCCTACATTATACACACACGCCTATATTCCTCCACTTCACCACTAGTAGATGCTAGTCTGTGCCATTAATATATTTCATGCACCTCATCAACGTGTTTTCGATTCGCTTTTTCTGCATATATTCTTATATCATCTCTCACACAAACTTCTTGTAATAAAAAAAAAACTCCAAATATCCAAAATGGTGGTGTAATGCAAACTTTTTATATATGTACAGCAGACGTCTTCTACATAACACGAAGGGATTGCAGTGCCTTGACGCCAATCTCGAACTAGACACATTGATGAGCCATTTTTCCATCCAATCCAACCCATAACTTACACAAGCAACAATAACAGCGACAATGATGAGATAAATAATAATGAGTGTTTGATACTCGACACCGAAATTGGTAAGATGATCTCGGAGCATTGATAGCAGATCGGACACCACTTTTAATCGATCGTTGAGAATCTTGGCTCGTTGTGGTATCTCCAAGTAATCTAAACACGTGTGTATTAGATGTCATATCATTGCTGCTTTTTTGAAAAAGAAGAATGTTGTAACTTGCCTCGAATTGCGACGTACATGGGCTGTAATGCTGGTTCGGACCAAAAAATCTCCGGTGTATCTAGCATCCATCATCCATCAGCGTTGTTTCATACATCCAAGGAACCTTATCTCACCTAATACATTGGAAACCAGGTTGACATTCATGCGTAGCTGGAATAGGTGACCATTGATTTTTGTAATCTCGGTACGATTCTTTACGAGTCTTCCTGTTTGAGCCATTTCCTTTGGTAAATGTTTGGTATCCTAATACACCTTGTGTGAGTGATGATGATGATGATGATTACACTCATCTCTCTGTGTCTTACCTCGATTGTTTTATCCATAATGTCCTCGTAGCGAGCAAGGACCGCACTTTGTGATAATCCATGTGATAAAGTCAATTTGATCATGTGGTTGCTGCTTTTTAGGGTGATCATGTC
The DNA here is from genome assembly GCA_000697475.1 of Lichtheimia corymbifera B2541. Classification (NCBI taxonomy): domain Eukaryota; kingdom Fungi; phylum Mucoromycota; class Mucoromycetes; order Mucorales; family Lichtheimiaceae; genus Lichtheimia; species Lichtheimia corymbifera. The sequence goes on from JNEU01001035.1 coordinate 30,687, forward strand.
ATTAAAGATACGTGGTTTGATCTGAGACGTGTCGTATTGAAAATGCATTTCCTCGATCTGCATGTCCTCGTTGGGGTTATCACGGAAGGGTCTTATTGAGAATTGAGACAAGTCTTCGAGCATGAGCAATTCTTGTGCACGATGAAAGTTCCAAAAGACAACGACGCCATAATCAAAGACAAAGAGCTCACCACCGAGAAATAATGATGATGAATCCTTGTCGCTCTTTCGACGTGTCTTGTTGCTGCTATTATCATCCTCATCTTGATAAGAGTCTTCTTCATAATTCATTTCTTCTTCATCTTCTTCATGATCTATGCCAGGATGGGGTGATGCGCTGCGTATACGCACATTGAGTAGGTTTTCTTTGCCGGGTCTTAATGTCCAAAGTGGATAATGGTAAGCTGCGTAAAGACATTCATCGTAGAGGCGTGGACTGACATGATGGTGTTGTCTTAGAAATGCTCGTAGACTGGTTACATTGTATCCTTCACCCGTGCAATAGGCTGTTACTCGTGATAGATTCGCTAAATCGCGTTCGTCTTGTGTCATATGCTCGGCTGCAGTACGTGGAACAGCAGGTGCATGCAACGGTTGCTGCTCATCGCTCGGTGACACGGCTGACGCTTCGCCATCATGGGCCATGGCATCAAGCACATGCTCCATACCCACTGACGGATCGACCGACTTTGGTGGAAACAGTACAAGCTTTTGAGTCAATTTGGTGCTTCGGACAGGCTGTGTGCTCTTGGATCGCGGAGGCATGCCGGGATGCGTCGCCTTTGTCTTTGGCACGTTCAGTAATGTTGCATCGGTGGGTGTCGTTATTGCTGATGCTGGCTGTTGTGCTTGAGGCTTGAGCACCTCTTTGGCAATGGCCGATGGCGGTTTGCTGCTAGTGCTGGATGATGCTTCTCCTTTTTTCACCATGAGGCAAGTATAGATTTAGTGGTGGTGTGGTATGATAAAAAAAAAAGAGAGAGGACAGGGAAATTCGAAACACTCCTCGTGCGCATGACAAAAGTGTCGGAACGTACTCAACCTCGGTTGTTGTTTTGTTGTTGTTAGGTGCCGCAATTGACACACTTGCCTTTTATTCGTCTTGTTGTGTCGATCACAATGAACCTTACTACCTTGCCAAGACCATCACGAACTTCGTCAAAGCCCAGGGATTGGCCACATCATGCACGTTGCCAAAAATGACATGAACACCGAATAACCAACGCGATGCATCCCCCATCGTAACCTTAATCAGAGACACACACCACACACGCATATAAAAGACGGTTTCAGTTCCGAGGATGAAAAGGTAATCCGTTTCTCTCTTTCTCTTTTTCCTCTCTTCTCACTTGTTGTCATGAATCACGAGAGTCAACCGTTGCTCGGGTCTCAAGGAGATGACCACCATCACCATCCCACTTTTTGGTCGTCATGCAAAACTACCACCATCAACTCTTATTTCAATATCTTGTTGATCTTTGTTCCCGTTGCTATTATCGTCTCCTTTATCGGTGCCTCGGATTCGGTTGTCTTTACCCTCAACTTTATTGCCATCATTCCGTTAGCAAAGCTCTTGGGTTTCGGTACGTATGCTCATCTTACTTGGACAAAGGAAAGACCATTGACATGATGCTGTATTCTATATAGCAACGGAGGAACTGGCTATGCGAACAGGAAGCACAATTGGTAGTTTACTCAATGCTACATTTGGTAATGCTGTCGAGTTGATCCTTGGTATCATTGCCTTGAAGGAGGGTCTCATTCGTGTTGTGCAAGGTAAAGAAAAAAAGGATCGACAAAAAGGTTACTCTTGCTGACTTTTGCATTTTCAGCCTCTATCTTGGGATCCATCCTGTCAAACATCCTTTTGGTATGTGTAGTATTATTATAATGCTGCTACTGTGGTCTTGATGACTGACCCTATGTATGCACATAGGTGCTTGGATTTTGCTTCCTTCTTGGCGGTGCCACCCGATCGGAACAGACGTTTAACAATATCGGTGAGAAACATTTCCTTGCATTCCGAGTAAAGAAGAAAAAAAAAAACTAACCTACACACGCACCACATACATAGCTGCACAGACATCCTCTTCATTACTTGCTCTTACTGTGCTCTCCCTTTTGGTACCTGCTGCTTTTGCTGCATCCACCCCAGCCGATAAGGTCAAGGAAGGCATCCTTGCTTTGAGCCACGGCACAGCCATCGTCTTGTTAATCATCTACATCCTATTCTTGTTTTTCCAGGTAAGAAATGTGACACAAACAATCGTCAATGGCTGGGGTTTAATCCTTGTACGCGTTTCCTTCTTTAGCTGAGAACTCATGCAGGCATCGTAAGTAACACAAGAAAAGCTGCTGTGTCCACACAACCACCCCCAACCAGTGATTGATCGATGATCTCTTTTAGTTTGAAGATGAAGCTGATGAAGAAGAAATTCCACATACCACCTTGGTCTTCTCGGTGATCCTGTAAGTGATACTTTTTTTAGTACTTGACTTTTTGTCGTACATATTTTGTTACTTATGCATATGCATGTCTCATGTGCAGCTTGCTTGGTATTGCTGCATTGGTATCCTTGCATGCCGATTTCTTGGTGGGCGCGTAAGTTCTTTCGCTTGCACAACAGGAGCAATGATGTTTACTCACATGATCTCTATAGCATCGAAGGTGTGGTTGAACAATGGCACATCAACGAGACATTTGTTGGTATTATCCTCCTTCCTTTGGTGGGCAAGTAAGTTGTGATACATTATTGTGGGATGGAAGAGAGGTACCTAATCTATCCCTCTATTAGTGCGGCTGAGCATGTCAGCTCTGTCACCTTTGCCATGAAGAACAAGATGAACTTGTGTATTGGTATTGCTCTCTCGTCTTCGTTGCAGATCGGTTTGCTTGTCACACCTGTGTTGGTGCTAGTTGGCTGGGCTATTGGTCAACCCATGACCTTGTTCTTTGAAAACTTTGAGACCGTGGTCTTGTTTGCCAGCGTGTTGATTGTCAATTACCTTATTCAGGATGCCCGCTCCAACTGGTTGGAGGGTGCTTTGCTTTTGGTATGTATTGGTTTATGGATGGATGGATGGATCAAGCGTATATATTGACACACACACATCGTTATAGTCTGCCTACGCCATCATCGGTTTGGCCTTTTATTTCCATCCCACGGATAATTAGTTTTGTGTTTGGATCTTTATTAAAGTATATAGTGGTTGTAAATGTACATGGGACGTGTGCGTGTGGCTACATCATGATGATGGAAATGACTTTTGGGGAGTACAAAAAAATGTGCATGGAAGCTTCTAATGAGAGCTGATATGTGTGCACAAGGATCTTTCTTGATACGCATTTTGTCATACGGCTCCCAGAACTATCGCTGTCAGTCGTGTTTGCTTCAGTTTGGCTTATGATGTGGGTGATGAGGATCGCGGTTGGCTTCGATAACTATCCTTGTAGCACCGCGTTTACATCACGTTCATATCCCCATTGATATTAGGCAGCATCAGGCACTTTGCGTAAATATTAACCCAGTGCCGAAGGACAAGAGAGGCAGGAAAAAGAATAGCCGGTGATGAATTACTGCTACAGTGGGAAAGCTTGCGTGATGCATTAACCATCACCTTGTTGGAATCATGCAGCAAAGAAATTTACGCATCATCCCTTTTTGCTGTGCTCATTATCGATCTGATCCTTATAGATGAACGTGCCCCTTTTTGCTATGCCTAGTTACGACGGCCTTGATATTCTGTACAACTTTTAGTGTACCGTTCTGTATGTACAGAAACCAGAAAAATGCACCAAAACAGCGATAAAAAAAGTGTGATGGAATGGAGTGATGCATAATGTTGTGCATGTGGTGGTTTAGAATCATCATGACATGTTACTGCCTTTTTTCCCACCATCGACGTGAATGTATAAAGGTCTACGTTCGAAGGCTCCTTTCGACTTCAATTTTTAACCCTCATCTCTCACGCAACTCGAAAAAATGGCACCCGAACCTCAGGTATGTTGCTCTATCCATCGAATGGGTTGTAGTACTGTAGTTGCTTATGGATTTATGATAGTCTACGCCTATGACTCAAGAAGCCGCTTCGCGAATTCAATCCGCTATTGACAAGAAAGGTGATGATGCTACCAAGGCTGACCAAGGATTCAAGGCGAGAACATCTTCTGCTGCAGCGAAAAACGATAACAATGGCGCCACAAAACCCTATCGAAGCGGTTGCGGTGGTTGCTCCTCCTACTCGCGAAAGTAAAATATGATCAATTCACAACAACGTTGTTATGATGTGATGAAATTCTATGATACTCTATCCCAATGTGTGCACAATAAAAACTTGCTCAAATAATGTGAAAGCTACATAATACATCTTCTCTTGTATAATTTGATAACTAATGGGTATAGCAGATTTTCTTGTTAAGACCTCCCTTTGAAAACACATGTTGTGCTTCGAGATGAGCAGTGGTATGTCTAACAAAGCTTACTGTAGGTTCTTCATATCATCAATGCCTTTCCATGATATTCGTGGTAGCCTTCTTCATGCATCAAATGATGGACTTAATATTGGAAATAGCTTGTATGCCTTATTGATTTGGCTGTTTTCAATAGGAATGTTTATTGATGCATGTGCGCTCACTGAAGAAAAAGAATGGCGACGGTACCGTGATTTATGCAGTAATGCTGCATTATAATCTCAAAGACAAATGTCACTGAAACAAAGATCCCGATAATCATCCAGAAGCTACAGGCTCATGGGTGTGGATCATTGTCATTATATTCCTTTCATTTCATAGTTAAAGGCATTTTCTTTATTCAGTCAAGTATAATATACAATGAATCAAAGTAATAAGGGGGGATAGATCAATATTGTGTTGTAGACCCTTTCTTCTTACTGTCCACCCGCCAGGGCATTGAGTGTTACACAGGATTCCATGTAAAGGGACTTGAGACGCACAAGGACTACACTCTTTCACTTCTTTGTATGCACGATTTCAGCAGGTTTGTAGTGCTCGGCTCCCAAGCGACGATCAAAGACCTTGTTCTCATTCACCCATTCTCATTCAAGGGACGGAAGTCAACCACTTTACGATTGCGTTGCTTCTTCAAAGCCGCCCATGAAGGTCGAGTATTTGCTGCATTCCACCAAGAGAGAGAGAGCTCTCGATACTGACTCCAGGTTATATAGTTCAATGAAGCTCAATCGGTTGTATTGCTCGTGAAGAACCCTACATTCAGGACGACGACCACCTTCAGTTTATGGCTCCTCCAACAATTGTTCCTGCCGATCACGCTACACGATCATGAGGTGAGGGCACAAAACTCGAAACATAAGGCAACGCTTTGTTGACTCGGTTTCCAGGACATCAGGTTTTTGCATATATCCGACAAGTTGTCAAGTATATCCTTACATGATAAGATTCCAGCGACTATCAAAGATTCAGCATTACACGAGCATGACTACAGCAATACGTCCCTTGACGACACCATCGATTCCCCTACGACACCATCACCACCACGGCAACCGAATGCTTGTATTCTCACTCCACGTTCACGCATCGTCACTGTGGCAGAAGAATATTCGTTTGTGTTTATGGTTGATCTAAGTTCAAGTCTCGCTACAATCGATGTTGATAAAGGTGCAATCATGATGGGAAGCAATTATACCATGTAAGTATTGGTTACCACAGAGATATATGGGATCGGTTTGTTATTGACATGATGTATACTACCTATAGCATCAAAAATATCATCCAAGGGCTTGTACAACCAATGCAGATTGATACGCCTGTCAAGGAACATCAACAAGTACGTGTAATATCATAGAAACAAGCCCGCTTTGATAATAATCACACACAAATGTTTACGTAGTTCCTTCCTTCCATACGCATTACAGTCATTGTCGAGTGCTCTCAATTCGGATCCAACATGAATGTGGTCCCTATCCTCGCTGAATATCCAACCATGCGCGTGTTGTTGCAAGATGCATTTGTCAGCTCCAAGAATATTGATGATGTGCTCCAGACACTCAACAGCGGGATTGATCAATTTCAGCGCGATCTAGTAAGCTTCAGACAACGGCTTAGTAAACGACGATCACGACTTGGATACGAACTTGACGTGCGCAATGATCATTCGGGAATGATGGATCATGATGTGGATGATGAATTTGTGGATATCAGCCCATCATCAGCAGCAACAGTGGTCTATGAAGAGAAAGTGGATGAAAAAAAGAAGCAGCGCACCTCTACTACCAAACATGAGCCTAGTCCCAAAGCAACAACATCACCCAACAACAACAAAGCATCCAATGACAACAACAACCGATATCGGCAACGTGTCAAATCAAGAACGTCCACGATCAAAAAAGACGTATGGGGTGTGGGCAAGAGTGGAAGTAGTCTATCGTATATACTGCACGCTGGATCGTATGCACTCAGTCTTTTACCACCGTCTGGCCATTCATCACTTATCATTGTTACGGATGGTGTTGTCAATTCGAGTTTGCAAGATGAATCCATTGTCCGACAATTATCGAATGAAGGAGTGGAATGCAGTATTGTGCAAGTAGGATTCGGCAGTGGATTATCACCAGCATCCAATTTTGGCTTTTTCCCCGACACCGAGATATTACGCTTTATTGCCAGTGCTACAGGTGGCCATTATATGCACGCTGAAGATTGCCCAGATCTTGATTCAATTAGTACGACAACGACTACTACTGATACTACCGACAATGGGACGATTATTGCCAATACCTATCAAAAGAGATTCCTAATACAGCATATCACGTTGCATCGACCTGCCAATGTTGAGAGACCTCGATCATGGATCAACAATACCAGTTTACCTACAGCACCCACGTCTGCTGAATACATTGATACACGACGTTTATTTATGGACGGTCTTGCCACACCACAATCCATGGTGGGTCCTTTTCCTTGGGATCCACGAGCAGAATCACGACCTATTGATACCCATTTATTGCGATACCAAGAGTATTCTTTACCGCCCTCTGTTCGACAAGTGGTAGCAGCACGCACAAGACAAGGCTTTTACATTTCATCGGTTGCCTTGGATCGTAGTCGTGCAAGGCGTGCCATGCACACAGCAGCAGCAGACTTTGGAAATGGTGGACTATCCTATACCAAGGAACGACTTTTAATTACGCTGACACTTGAATGGCAACCTGATTTCACCATTGAGTATCGTATACGCTCAGGCCTATCATTGAATTGGTCAAGCTATCTTAGCAACCTTACAGCCCAATGTCCCGAGAACGATCTTCTTGATTCAGTGAGCAACCCACGTGCCGAGATCCTGATACGCACCACCACGACGTTTTCGCATATGCTTCAAAATTGGGATGCATTTCAAAGACGATGTCAAGTGATGGGGATTGTTACCGGTGGTATTGGCGTGGGTGATGTCTCAGGATCATCCACTGGATTTCTCAAGATTGGAAGGCTCAAGAAATTCCTTGCCCGTATGTTTGAGACCGATCAGCATCTTTATGCGCTTTTGACGCGACAACGCAACAATAATGAGGATGATGACCATGATTTCCGCACTGTATGGGAGAAGCTTGACCAGAGTGATTACCGTCTTCAGACTTCTTGTTGGTACGACGTACATGGATTCGATTTGGTGCTATTCCCCCATCATCCACATCCTTTATCTTCCTTGGAACCCATCCACCATGTTCTCCAAAAGATGAATGACATTTTGCAACATTGGGCCGATTTTGTCAGTGGCGATGGTGTCCATGTCAGATTGATGGATGATGGCGTCACGGCTTTTGCTGCACGTAGCAAATGTATCAGTTTTTGTGAAGTGCGATTGCTCCAAGAAAATGCTCGTGTTGTTCATGTTCATTTGCACTTTTTCAACTTGCGGACTTCCATACGCCACAAGATCATCCACGAACTAAAAGAGATTCTATGCAAACCTGATCCAGCCGATATGTATTTAGCGGACTTGGCTATCAAAGATCCGCACGCTGGTGCTGCTTCCTGGGAGTATCTTGAGCAAATCAGGGTCGTCATGCGTCCATTATCCATCCTATTGATGCGGGATCCTGAGCATTACTTTTTTACATCCACCAACAAGGATCATCAGCTTGCGGAATTCATCAGACCCGTTGGATGGGGAAGAGGAGAATTCATTGTTGGCAACTACATGCGTCGACACACGTGCTATTGGGATACGACATTACCAGGAACCGAGTACCTTGCCAACAATGGTCTTACGAGCCTACGTCAGATTGGATTTGATAAGCTATGTAATGCACGAGCTGCTCAGGTATATATGGGGGTGAATGGATAGGTGAATGCGACGTTTTGGCTCATTCTGTATCATCAAGGGTTATGCACTTATCTCATCCAGAGATGGAGCATGTCACTTTTATAAAGAATTCAAGCATGGAAGTGCCGTCTTCTCTTCGCAGTATTTTGTTTGGCGTGAAGGTCACAAAGGGATGCTAACGACCGAGCTATGGACTGAACCCGTAACACATGATCGACTCGATGTGCAAATCGACCTGTATGCGGGCGACAAGGATATTGTAACCAAGTTGATGACATTTGACTGGACATTTGCATTGAGTCATGAACCAGCAGCTGCTACTTCAGCCTTTGAAAGCATACGTGAACAAGGATTGGATGATACACTCCTCACAAAGTACCACATCAAGCATACGATGCTCTATGACATTTCCTCCATCATGGAATCAGCACCTTTCTCTCTGGTTCTCTATCCATTCCCAGGATTTGCATATGGAGGAGATTATAATGCAACTCAACAGGTGGCGTGGTTAGAAGCTGACAAGGATGTGACCACTCCAACACCAAAAGAAACGATATCGACCCATGAACCTCGCATCAACAACACACGAGGAGGAGGAGAACATCACCATCGAAATGCGGCAGTATGCGTTTGCCCACGACCGGATAAGCTTTTCTTAGATTGTCGTGATGTGATAGCTTCCTTGTCGCCTGCACATATGGATATGACATTGCTGCATTATTTCTTTGTGCAGATCATGTCCGCATTTGCCGATTACGAATTGCCAGTGGGATCAAAAACGACTTCGGAAGGATTGGATGTCATGCAGATATTGATGCGGCATGATTCAAAAGCGATCAAAGAGAGCACATTACATCTTTCAAGAGATATCCGTCGTACGCAATGTTTCATCAAGACATTTGGCCCAAGCACATTCGTTGTCATATGCATGGCTTCCCTCGATACATTTATCAATCGATTTAAAGGAGGCGATCAGAATATAGCAGCATCAAGCAATTTTCGTAGAATGGGTCTTGCCATGTTTGAATGTCATCGATCGTTAGCTGGATTACACATGCATGATGAAAGCGGCGAGAAGATGACGATGGATAACAACTCTACCGAGCAGCAGCAGCAGCAGCATCCTACTACTACCAAATCCTATGAAGACGTATTGGTGAATGGGGTTGGATCAGCTATTCGACCATGGTTATCAAGTGCCGGTGGTGGCGGTGGTGGAGCAAGCAACGAGCATGAAGAAGGGTTGATTTCAGATTACCGCCTTCGTCTTATCCAGAACATAAGCGATATCTACTCTCGGGCATTTACAAAGTCAGTTTATACGTCCTTGCTCTACGGCAATGCAGTCAAGAATGACGATCTCGAAAAGGTGCTTGAGGTGTGCGAGGAAACAGTATTGGAGACTGATCTTACCGGCTATTTGAATGTTCAATCCTTGCTTAAGCGAAGAGGACGATCAAAGTAAGTCTAATGGAAACAGCTCTCCTTTTTTGCATTACTGATTAGGATGTGTTTTATGATAGTTTTGAAGAGATCCAACTTGCAAGACAGCGATTCAACACCGTGCTCGCTCACTACTTTGAGCCCGTCATGACCGAACACATGCGCAATTTATACTGCTATCGGCCACCCCATGCGAAGAACGATGCAAGCAAACGATCCATGTACCTTGCAGATATCGCTGTTTGTGCGCATTCGCCCTTATTGTTACGACTTGAATACGTGCTACGTGATCGCAAACGACGTGAAATGGCTTTTCCACTTGTTGATCTCCCCTATTCGTATCAAGGTGTATCCCCCAACAACCAAGAGTTCAACTTTGAACCTGATTTGATTGGCACAACGACATCTCCTGTGGCTTCCATGGATGGCACATCGGCAACGCTGCGATTGATATGCATGACATTGCCAGAAACCATGTATGATCCTGTCAACGTTTTATCCTCCCATTTGAAAGGTTGCCCTGCCGAACACACTGCCGTCCACAATCAAGCGTGAGTATCCTTTATCAATTTGATGAATCACGCATGCTCAATTTTGTTTTAGATCATTCCTTGCTAGTGGAAAACGAGATAGCGAAGCACTTTCAGCTCTACCTGAAGAAAAGAGAAATGCACTATTGGAGACTAAGACAAGGATCATGTGGCTGTTGACAGAGGAAATCATGCATGGATTGTTACGTGCTGGACCAGTATCTGAGCCTGTTGTGCGCTACATTGAGTCACAATTGATGAAAAAGAACCCATTCGTTGATTTTCCTACGACAATCACCATCCCACTCAGCTTTGTCAAGAATCAGAATCAAAGTCGACGCGTCTTTTTGGAGCAATTGGAACACAATACAACATCATTATATCGGCTTTTGCGAGTGGGCAATTGCTTTTATGCCAGCGACAATGGATTTTTCAGTGCCAATTACGATGCTGTTACGGGTGATGATCCTCCTGGTGTCATTGACAGCTATGACGAAGGCCTTGGTATATCGACATACAATCCTGATGAGAATATTCAAAAAGAAGAAGAAGCAACAGCAGCAGGACATGATGAGTTTTGCGAAGGTTTGGGAATCAGCATTTTTGAACCTGCCTTTGGAGACGATGATACGGTGGAAGAGGAGGATCCTGAGGAACAATCCACAAGTCAACAACTCTATTGGCTACTCATTATCCCACAAGCCCATACTGTGCAAGTGTATTTTTATTCAAAGATGCCACAATCTGTCAATCGCACTGAGATCATCCGAGTTACCAAAACCATGATCAGTGACATCATGGAACGCACAAACAAGCTGGTGCTTTTGTACCACATGAATGATACACGCATATGCAGGTACGTTTAGTTGCTATTTATGATGATGCCGTTCCCGAAGTCTAAATCACTTTTTGTATGTAGCAAATACCTTATTGCTGCCGATGAGGAGACCATGCGGTATTCATCCGATACATCAGATGACGACGATGACGACGAACACCATTCATCATCAGGAGACAACCTTGTTGAGATCTTATCGACCTCTGGCGAAGATACTTCATATGCACCACCAAAGAAATTCCATCCTGGGCAATTTGGGTGTGAGATTCTCTACACTTACAGATATCCTTTACATTGGCGACTACAACCGAATGCAGCCCTCAACATGCTTGCCACCGATGTACTACGTCATTTTGCTGTGAAGAATCGACCCAATACCTTTGTTTGTATGCGCGATGATTGTGTTGTTTATCTCACACTACGCGAGAGCATCTATACGCAATACACTGACAGCGAGACGCAAACGTTGGATGACACGCGTGCCAGCTCACCTTACGGATCGTCGTCCTTGTTTACACCCAATGATACCATTGCCTTCTCCCATACACGTGGTCAATCTTCAAACGGCAATCCTTCCAATAACAGTCAACGTACAAGCCCAAAAGCAGCGAGTCCTGGCAAGGTGGATATCCAATCGCCTAATGCAAGAAAAGCAGCAAGACCATCCGATGCACGAGAGCTTGTGTTGGAAGTGCATGGGGTTGATTTGCCTGGATGGATATCGGAAGAGTTGGTGAATTTGCTCGAAAACAGGTTGACGGCCCATATCACATTGAAAGAAGTGCAGCAGTTTTTGTTGCGTAATCCCAATTCGAAATTGTCCCGTGCAGTAAGTGTCATTGACTTTCGCTACAACAAAAGCAGGTAGACTAAAACAGAGATTTATTATTATAGGATGTTGATTTCATGTTGCCGGTGGAAAAACCTCCCGCCCTTCGTACTCTCCTCCCACTATCAAATTCTGTTGTCGGTACCACAGAGTTTTTGCACATGTTGCGCGAGAATATTATATCAGCGGGAACATTGCGTGTACTGAGTGGAAACAGCGTCCCATCTATATTGAGGCGACATCGCATGATGCATTATGCAAGGTAATTATAATGATTCTCTACTTGTAGTCCATATTATCTTACTGACCAGCACAAAGAAAAGAGGAACCCATTAGTAGTACTACGAGTGACATGACGCTTGGCGATCTTTGCTTTTACTATAATTGCATCAATCGAGGTCCTGGTGTGTGCTCTGATCTTGAAATGAGCGTGGGCCAAGGTGCTGCTGGTATTGCGCTACTTTTGGTGGATGCGGAGATGGTGCAGGAGCAGCAGACGAGTAGTAGCGAGAGTCCTACGCCTTCTGATGTGGAAATATTTGGGAGCTCTTTTGGCGACATGAACAGGACACAGCAGTATTTAGCAGTTGATATATGGACCATTGGCCAACTTGAAGCACAACAACTCCAGAACCACTTGTTTGGCATTTTCAGACAAAGCATTTGCGATTATGCTATTGAACGATCCTTGGTGGATGCCATGTTTAATTCAGTCGGCCACGAAGTCATAGACGACGTTGTGGCAACGCTTATGCAAGTACTTGAAAAGGCACAAGAATGGAATAATCCTTCGGTGAACACTGTGACTCAGCAACTTGAACTGCAACCATGGTGTGTGATCAATATTATCCAGCAATTGCATATCGAATTTGCAGAATTGAATCTCGATTTGAAGCCATTTGTATCACGTGACGACAAATATCAGACATATACTCCACCCTCATTACGCACAACGACGGCTCATCATACTTCATCATTGCAAGAGAATCGACGCTATTTAATTATCAGCGGATTGAACGACCTATTTTCTTTGCGTGAGGATGATGCTTCTTATTTGGAGACTCCCGCTGCACGTATGGATACTCGCAGTATACACAGCCATCATGATTCAATCACCTCCAGTATTGGAAAGTCGCAAGACAATCACCATCGCCGTTACTTTTCAATCATGTTTTTGGATGCGGATGGATTCAAGTTGTACACTTACAATTACACAAAGCCATTCTTGGAACAAGCTGTGCAAAGGATCACCCGCACCATTGAACAGCAGGATGCTCGTATACGAATGCTCAACAACATCTTGCATCAGAAAATGGGTCTTTTCCACCATTCAGAGCAAAAAGAGCTTGAGCAACAAAAGCCAGAATTATATACAGCCGCTCGACTTACCAACTACAACAATGTATTACGAGATGCGTACACTGAGCCAGTCCATCATCCAGATCACCTTGTCAGGCACGGGGATCCATTCCTTGAGAGCTATTTGCGTGGAACACAACTTCAGGCTGCACATGAAAAGGCCTTCAAAGTCTACAGCAAATGGGCAACGCGATACAGCTCTTCTTCTCTGGAAAAGCAAAACACTGAAATGATGACCGTGGCCGAGCTCAAACTCATTCTCAAGGCATCCCGACTGCTCCACTTTTGTCGCACCCCCCTTATCTTTTCAGAAGCAAACAGCTTTGATGCCGCCTCGCATATTACAAGCATTTTCGGTGAATATGATTTGCGAAATGAAAAGACGACTCTATGGTACGAACATCTTGCCCGGTCGTTTATGAACGAATACGCATCGTATCTTGAGAGTGCAGGCATGCATCTTATCGTGAATGGCGTATCATGTCCAGAGAATCCTGAAGAACTTGAAACCTATTTATCGAGCTTCCGCATCGCCGACGACTATCTTGTATCATCACCGGTTGTGTACCTTATGCAAGTATTCCCTGGAGGGACCATCATGTGTGAAGCCCAATTGACAGATAATTTTGTTTCTGTGACATTATATACACTCCATCGACGTTATGGACGATTGACACGAGCGCCCTATGGATATGAACAGAAGAATGAGGTCCATCGAGCAAGTTTCCAAGAGTTTACCGAGGAATGTGATCGTTTCAAGCAAAAGATCCATGTCAATTCGTTTGTGTACGACTTTCATTTACGATTTATACAACGAAGCTTGGATGATGTCGACGCTATCCCAGACACACTCCATTTATTGAATGTGATCAAGAATATTCTTTCAGTCTACCACAAACCTCCAGGCTATGCACGTAATCGCGTTGTCACAGGAACCTATGAAGCCACCTTGGATGAACAAGTGGACCAGCTGGTGCCATCCATGTTACGTGATGCTACAAAGTATGGATTCCAACCCCTTTATTTTGATGGCAAACCGATTGCATGCTTTGTTTCCTCAGACGATGTATCGTTTCACCAAGCATCTACCAACAATGCTATCTTCCGTCACACATTGATTGTTACACCACTCTCCATGAATGATCGAGAAAGCAACCCATCATCACGTCATCATCTTCATCGCAGTGGGGCCACCACCCATCATGGATACGTTGGATTGCAATATTTTGTATTGGTGACTTATCGAGGATGGCCAACGACACCACGCTATCGACCTGACATGCTGGAAGAAGTTTTACAACCTGCATCGTATACTCTGGGATATGTTGTTCAGCGTGCCAAGACTCGTATTGATCGACTTATCAAACATGTAAAGTATCAAAGAGGTGTATAACAGATCCCATCCCACTCATACATGTTGTATTAGGTTATTTATGCGTTACATCAAGATGCTGCATGGAACACATTATATCAAGCCATCAACAATACGGAACGATCCGATCCACCCGATACCCTTATACGCCTCGCAACCCAATTCCATGATCTGGATGTCATAGCAACCGAGCCTCCATTCCAACAATTTACCCAATTGGATCTTCGATGGATCGATCTTTTCGATATGCTGCGACTGTTTTACCCAATGACATCCGGATACATTGAAAAGACCAACTCCAAGCAGCTGTTGTTGTTCAACCCCAATGCTGTGCTCAATTACTTTGTACGCTTTGAGCTGGATCTCAATACCAAACGCATCGCCATTACCGCTAGTAGCAAGGAACAAAGACGCCATGTTGCCAGACTAGATGATACCGAGATGGTCTTTATTGGCAATCTCGCATTGACCTTGTCTTATTGCATGTGGAAACTATCGCTTTAAGATAAAATCCCCGTATATATGTGTGTTGCCGTTCTTTTTTGTGTTTGCTCTTAGTTGTGCTTTCTGCGGAAGGAAGAACCTATATAATATTGAGTGTTAGTTGTAAATGTCAAAAGAGAATAAAAAAAGTTATATCTATATATCAATTTACCTTCAGTCAAACGAGCACGACCACCGGTGGGCTGGCAGAGAACAGTGCCGCAGGACGAGCACAAGACAACGGTCTGTGCGTGGCTGAAGACAGTGCTGATGTTCAAGCAACCTATAAATCCCATGATCCAAATGTCAGTCAAATACCCCCCATCTCATAGATGGCGCTCGTGATTTACCAGGGCACTTGACGTCCATAAAGTAGGAGTCGGGAGACTGTACGAGTCTCTTGAGCTTGTGGGAGCGCTTCTCATGCTCAACGGAGGGGTTCAAAAGGTCAACAGCCAACTAGCAAAAGGTCGAATGATGAGTCTCCATCCATTCCGTTATCCGATTCATCCATCCATCCATCCATTTCATCCATCGTCTCGTTTCATCCTTGTCATGCTTCATATCCCCCATTCACAATAGCTTACAGTCATGATTGCGGGCTTGGAAGAAGGGAAGAATCCTCTATCACACCATCTTGCTCTCAATAATTAGCGATCACCCACCACCCCCGCCTCCCGCCCGCCGACCCGTTAGTGGCGGCGCATTGAGTGGATGGGGATAAGCCAATCACATTGCTATCCCTTGCATATTTGAGGAACAAATGCTTTGTTTACTTTTACACAATAAAGCAATGATAATATATACATGTACAATCGATTTCTGATTTAAAGACTTCGTATAATGCTCTTAATCATGCGTTCTAACACCTTGGGTTCCACCTCACCACGGAAAATGTCGCTCATGTCAGCCAATACCGCTGGTGAAAATGTCTTTTTCTGCCCATCCACATCCATGGCATAGGTTGAATCCTTCAATCGATGTTTGCGCTCAAACTCCTCTGCCATTTCCGATGCCTTGTTGATGATGTCCTGAGGAACCCCCGCCATGTGTGCCACATTCATACCAAAGGATTTCGCACATATACCAGCCACAAGCTTATATAAAAAGGTCACTCGATTGCTTTGATCATCAATGAAATAGTCCCTATTTGAAAAAAGTAGGATAAGACAACCTGCTATATGCTCCTATCATATTCAACTTACATGTGCATGTTTTTGATCGTAGGGTGCTGTTCAAATTCTTGGCACAGAGTATGGTAGTGTGTAGAGAAAAGACTCAGACAACCAACGTGGGTGGCAAGATGATGCAACACAGCATAGGCAATGGCATATCCGTCAAATGTCGATGTGCCACGACCAAGCTCATCCAGAATCACCATCGACCGTGGCGTGGCTTCACGAAGGATCTTGGATGTCTCTTGAAGTTCAACCATAAAGGTGGATTGGCCGGCCATGATATTATCGTTGGCACCAATGCGTGTAAAGATTTGATCACAAGGCGTCAATCGGCAAGATGTGGCAGGCACATAGCATCCCAACTGTGCCATGATGATTGCAACACAGGCCTAACCATCTCACATGAATAATTGACTTTTGAAAATCCACGGTTAAATATACAATACCTGTCGTAGTAATGTCGATTTACCACCCATGTTGGGTCCTGTGAGTACGAGGATGGAAGATTCTTGTCCACCAATGGTAATGTCATTCGGTATAAAGGATTGACCGGGTCTATTGAATCATATCATGAGTCTCACCCCAGAATTAAATTATCCTCCTCCATTAACTCACCCTGTAATGACGCATGGATGGCGCAATTGCTCAAATTGCACCATGCTCTCCTCCTGGTCAAGTATCTCCGGTCGACATGATTCTATAGAAAATATTATTAGTGTATCATGTCCATCGTCAAGCAGCTTTCTCTAACAAACCTCCGAGATAAGCAGATGCTTTGGCGAGACTAGCCAATGCATCAATTTCGGCAACACAGCGAACGGCCTTCAACCAAACGGTATAATTCTGATCGAATTGCTCATAAACCACCTTGCTGAAATCTTTGATGAAGGCGGATTTGGTTTCCCTGAGTTCCTTGTATGTTTGGATCTTATCTTTGAGCTGGTGATCGAGATAACGTACTACCGCCTTGGATAGCGTAAGTCAGTTGGAGGATAAAACATGATAACCAAATAGGTCACACCTACCGAAGTACCCGAGATCTTCACCCACTGGCGAGGAGGATCAAATTTCTTGGGAGCCTCGATAAGATAGATGTCCTTGTTCATGTGCTTATATTCAAGCTTATGGCAACTGAAATAAAAAACGCATTATATAAAGAGTGAATAATCATCTTCATCTGAGGTAGGTTGCTTACCTGAGCTCTCTTCGACGATTCCTGAGATGTTTATCAAAGTCGTTTTCTGCAGCTTGAAACTTCGCCATAAGTGAATCCCATTCCTCATTAGTGTTGTCCCTTGGAATCAAAGCAGTGATCTTTTGGTCTATCAATGAATGTCAGTACCATCCTATCTTTTGAAAAGAGAACGTTGCCATTCTACTTACAATCCACAGTAACGTCTGGATCCACGTGGAAAGTCATTCTCAAAGCATCGATGTATTCCTGAATCTTGGGGAACTCATTGATGATTTTCTTGAATAAGGGTGACTTGAATTGATCGCGGTTCTCAGCAAGACCATCCATCATTTCCTATATATATAATTGCCCAGTGAGCAATGTGTATCCCAACTACATCCTAGATTCGTATACTCCCTACCTGAGTCTTTTCAAAGCCTTTCAACGCGATCAAGAAATCATCCACCTTGATTCTCTTGGAGTGAATGCTGGAAATCAATCTTTCTAGGTCAGGTAAAGCCCCAAGCTGCCCATTCAGGTCCTCGTGTATGTGATGGTTTTGAAGCAAGTCGTCTACAGCATCCAAGCGTTCATTGATACGGCGAGGTTCACGCAAGGGATGACAGAGCCATTGTCGGAATAATCGCTTTCCAAATGGAGAACGGCATCGAGCTAAGATGCTGTGAAGTGTGCCCTCGAATGAGCCTTGATCATTCTCGAAAATCTCCAGATTCATCAGCGTTTGGCCGTCAAGGATAAGTGAGGTGGCACCTCGAATAGGATCATAGATATGGATATTCTTTGCAGTGATGAGCTCATTGTCCAGCTTCAACTATAAAAAAGAGCGTCATTAAGAGAGCTAAAAACATGAGCGGATAGTGTGACCTTACCATACGTAAGTGGCTCATCATACCACCGAACGCTGATATGGCCAAAGGTTTATCAGCCAACGACGTTAAAGCGGATGGACGTCCATCTATTGGATAGATTCAGTCAATGCGTGCCTTCTTTTTGCCATAGATCACCATTAGATAAGGTTACCTTTGAAATAGTCGCCAAGTCGTATTTCATCTTCGGTAGTAATCGCATCCCAGAATTCTTTTCCCGGTTTAACTTGGTTCCAAAGCAAATTGGTTAACGTGTTCTTGATAAGCCGTGTTGTTTCAGCACTCAAGTGACCCTAGACAACAATAATCAATACCAATGATGATGATGTCGCCCCGTTTTGGATTTTTCTCTCTTACCTTTTCTGTGATCAATTCTCGAGGTTTGATCTGATGAAGTAAAGTTGCAAGTTTGCTGCGGCTTTTGTCATCAACGATCTGGCAAATGTTGAATTCGGATGTAGCTGCATCAAGAAAACAAACGCCAAACTCAAGTTTGTTATTATCCTCGTATTCCTATTTCCTTGTTCAGTTCCATGATGCTTCTAGAACTCTTCCTTTTTTCGCTATTACCTTGAGTGACATGCAGTACACGCTCTCATCACCAATGAGGAGTCCTCGATCCACCAAGGTACCAGCAGTGAGAATACCAGTAACTTCTCTTCGAATGACCTTGTCCTTTGTACTGCCTTTCTCTCTCATTTGTTTGCCGATCATATTTTCCAGTTGATCCACCCGAACAATTTTGTAACTGATAACAGTGGACAATGAATATCAAGGTAGGTCATGTCCCCCCTCGCAAACCTTCACATACCCTTTTGCAACAAAACGAGCTGCCCAGTCATCAAACGACGATTCAGGGACACCCACCATACGCATGTTGACACGATCAGTCATTTTCAAGTCGAACAATTGGTGACCAATATCCGCATCGGACTCATACAACTCTATTAAAAAGGTACAATCAGCCATTGATTCATTCATTTCGAGCCAGGGCACATTTACCATAGAATTTGCCCTTTTTGAAAAAGACCACCTAGAAAACAAAACTTACAATCAGGACCAAGCAGGTAAATTACCCAATCATTCAACTTACCGAATCCCAATTTTTAGATTTCACCTCCCAGAATTGACGTTCAAAGGGCGTAAACTTGGACCAATGCGACGATGGTACATAAAGTGTACGTGGGTCATAATCCTCATCACCTGGTGTAAAAGAGGTTTTAATATCCAAATGGACATGTCCCTTCCTCTCTTAATCTTACCTGGGCGATTTCCTTCAGCATCCCTGATATCCACAAGCCATGGGTATCGATCAGGTTCCTAGGGAGGCAATGTTAATCAGTGCTATTACGACATCATACTAAATGACAAACCTCAGAGGCTTTGACTGATTTGAATGGCTCAGCAGCCTTCTTGGGAGCTGGTTTTTTGGGTTCAAAGGTTCTTGCCCTGGCACCGAGAGAGATATCCTAATCCCAAAAGTAAGCTTTTTGTCATATTGATGTTTTTTCTTTTCTCTCTACCTTGATGCGATTCTGTAAAGGAGAAACGGAGAGTGGGGCTTTTGGCGTTGGCGAGTCTTCTACATCTTTCGAGATCTCTCTTGAGTTATCCCTGTATACCAAATCCAATCCATCATTCGTTCACTTTACCGGTGATATCCATGCTCTCTGGTATATAATCATCATCACGGTTGTTATCATCATCATCATCGTCGTCGTCGTCACTGAGACCGGGGATATAGCGTCGACGAGGTCGCTTTACACCTGTCGAAACGGAGACGAGCTGTCAGATTCCAGTTGTCAAAAGGAGTAGCATATAAACCTACGAGGAGTAATCGGTGAATCCAATTCGTCATGGTCGTCTTCTGTTGTTGGAGCAATGTCGTCCAGATCTCTTTTTTCACTGATTGCAGGAGAAGGGCTAGTAGGAGTCGTCGTAGTAGTCGTAGCAGTTGCAGCAGCAGGTTTAGGCGTAGGTGGTGCAGTCTATTAAATAATAAAGTTAAGCGATAATGGGCAACCGAGTCGCTGAATTGAGCATTTACTTTTTGTCTCTTGCTGCCAAAGAAGGAGAGAAGCGAAGATTGTTTTGACATGGTGGTGGTGGTGTTGAATGGCGGAAACGCAAAAGAGCACTCACTCACTCATACACACGCGCGTGAGGAAAACGCGCCGATTGACAAGCGCGTCTTTTTAGCAATTCCGCTTGAAATCACATGACCAATGCCTAGGCACCATTCATTTTCTTGGAGAAAAGTATGCATCTTCTTTTCAATCATCATCAACACGCAGGATACATCAACGAGAGCATCCGTATGATAATACACTCTTTCTCTTAATATAATAACCCATCTAAATGTTTCAAAGTGAGCTTTCCAAGGGGAACAAGTTGTCGCTTTCAATCGAAATAAGAGATCATATTGAATCACGAGAAATGACATGCCTGTAATACTTGCTGACCCGTACTGAATGCAGGTCGTATTGTAAGGCACGCTATATAATATATCGGGGAATCAAGTACAATTTCCTGACTAGGATCGAGCAAATTCAGCATAAAGCGGCCTCTTGTAACCTCTTATACTTGAACGCTTGGACAGTAACATGGTACAATGCATACACGTTCTGCTTTTATTTGGTATTCACTCATAACGTCTAGCTCCAATGGAACTCTCTCAACAAAGGCATTGTCGTTCCGGACACCGATCCTACAGAGGTCCAGGTAATTAACGCACTATTGGCTAGTACCGATCGCTGTACGACTGATCCACTTCACAGGTCGAACGCTACCTTAAAATGTACCAGCAGGCTTTACGATTGCACCAGAAAGAAAGATACAGCGAAGCAAAGTCAATATACGAAGAAATACTTGCCGATGATCTGATTCAAGATGGATCGGTTGCCACGGTAACGCTCGAGTTGAGGGACGCGCTATAGGGGGATGATGATGATGGTCTGACAATGCGTTCAATAACATAGGACTCGAGTAAAGCTTCCAGTGGTGTCAAAAGCTCTCCTTTGATTCGATTACGTTTCCTCGTTTTCAAAAACTATGCGTCATTGTTGGAGCACGAACTTCATGCACCTGATGCACCTAAAGCCGACACAGCCAAAAAGGCCATCAGCTATTATCTCAAGGTAACAACAACATACACATACGAAGAAAATGGAGCAAAATGCTGATGAAATATCTAGGCTGCGAGCGTTGACGACGGCGATCAATCATTGTGGTACAATATTGGCAACATTGCATACGATTCCGGCAACATTCGATTAGCCCGGCTGGCGTATGAGAATGGATTCTTTTTAATGGATATATATCGCTCTGGATCACACGATCAATTTACTGTCCCTGAAGCAATGGAGAACATGTTTTCGTCAATGGCATTCTCACCGATCCAATGGCTTTGCATGGAACGATTATGCATGGTAAGATAGGTGATGCATACCGTTAGGCACGCTTAGGTACTTATATGGGAAACATAGGTTTTGGTAGACATTGGTGATCATGACACGTGTCGCATGTATATGCAAGTGGTATTGAAACAACATCCCAGCTGGCCGATGCGACGCGTACTGGAAGAGAAAATGGGTGCAGCGACAAAGACGACGACGACGACCTCGCCTTTGGATGAATCAGAAATGACCGAATCGCCTATTGAGGACACAGTATCAATTAATATCACAAAGATCGATTGGAAAACGCTATTGGAATCACTCTTGCTGCGGTACAAAGAAATGACTGATGATAAAAGGTAAGAAGTATGTTGCTATGCTTATAATGGATACGAGTCGTAACTCTTTATGATTAGGAGTTCAACACATTCTTTGATAAGCAACGCTATTCACCTTGACGTTGAGGCTGATACCAGCATGTCCACTATACCCGAACCAGAATCCGCTATCGTACCGATCACAGTGGATGAACCTGAGGATACGCAGATGATGGAGGTTGCCGAACATGATGCTATTGTTATACTCTCACCTTCAGAGAAAAGCAGCAGCTCCCCAGCTCCACCAACATCAAGTCAAGAGATGAATACACAGCCTGACAATGATGGCAACCCTGAAACGATCAACTCACTGAAACGCAAACGACCCATGGATGATACAGGCGACAATGAACGAGAAGAAAAGGAAGACGAGCAGCAACAAAAGGAGGGTGACGATGAAGAAAAGAAGGAGCAAGAAGAAGAGGAGGAGGAGGAAGAGGAAGAGGAAGAGGAGGAAGATAAGCGGGCTAGTCTACGGTAAGATGATGAGAGTAGTTCCTTGATATGATAGTAACGGGTGGTGTATTATAGGATATCGAGGCGGCAGAAAGAGAAGATCGAGAATGAAGAGAGCTCCAAGCGAAAGATGCTTGAAGAAGAGATCCAATTGACCAACTTGGTGCAATCCTTGTTCGATATTCTCCCAGAAGACAGCGCTACGAATCGGCCAAAGTCGCAATATCATCACCCTGTATCTGAGGCATTCAACACAATGGATATGGATTCTTTTTGGAAATGGTTCGATATCAAAGTGTCTGAGCTAGGACGGAACGCACATTGGGAATTTGACACCAGTCGTTTCAAGTAAGTAGAGCCTATTTTCGGTCAATGTTATGATGATTCACACCGTCTTTCTATCGTAGTCGGATGCATGAACAATCGCACTTGGAGAACAAAGACGCCCGCCTTTATGCGACTTTTACAGTATCCGAGTCAACCCAATCTCCGACTTCATCCATGAACAACAACAACACCACTATCCAAGGATTTATCGAAAAAGTGAATACTGGCAATTCCGGCATTGCAGACGTACTTTGTTCGCTTATTATCCAAGTACTGTTACAATCCACGACTGAATTTGAACACGCCAATCAGCATGATGTTTTTGATTTATTGGTCGAATCACTGGTTACATTATATCCAACGCTTTTGGATCACATTATGTATGGTGAATGGGAAGACAATGAAACTCGAATGAAGGTACGTACCGTGATGAAAATGGGATCCTTTATACGCCTAACAATCTTTATTGCATCAAACAGGTCGTGCTTAGCATCTGTGAGCATCTCATGGATAAGCTTATCCAAGCCATATTATCATTTGTGGAAGCAACAACATCAAAACGCAAATCCGCCACCGCAAAGCAATCACTGGAAACACCTATTCGGGAGTACACACGTCTTTGCAATGCTTGGATTGGCGTCTTTGAGCGACTTGTTATGGAGAATTTGCTGGATTCTATATCACTGACATCGACTTTGGAGGATGATATCAACTCGCTATCCCAAGATCACGAGGAAATCATGCTACGATACTGGTTTTTGAAGGGAAAGTTTGGCCAATGCGAAGAGGATGTCGAGCAAGCATGCAACTGGTACCAGCGATGCAAGGAGTTTTTGTCCCGTGATTCTACACAATCATCAACGATACACCTTAACAGGTACATGGATGTAACTTGAACATAGGGGCGGTATAGATGCTGATGAAATATTTGTTTCTAGCCGATATGATCCACTGATTAGTTTGAGGACAGTCGACGAGAAGCTGCTATCGATGGAGTTGGGTAGAAAGCTTTTGATAGCCAAGAGCGAGTACAAGAACAAGAATTATAGCAGGGTGATCAGTGAGCTGGGCAACATTATCGAATCCAAACAAAGCTCTATGACTCGGCAAGAGATTTACGACGTCTTGTCATTGCTCACAAAGGTAAATTTACTGGGGGCATTCATATCGGGATTGTTCATGTATTTACACTACCTTATTAGTCGTATACGGAGATGAAGGACTACAAGAATCAAGGTCGATGTCTATTGTACACGTTTTCACAAGTCATGGAAGATCTTGTCAGATATGGGAGCTCACAGAACACAAGCAGCCAAAATGCTACCAAGGAGTCTGATATGGAATTTCTAAAGTGCTTGAAACGGGTATGTCATTATATTGATTGAACATTTCATGCAAGCTGATACCTCACCGACTTAGATTGAGAGCTGCTTACGAGACCTTCTTGCCCTGATTCATGACGGGAAAATGTGTAAGTAACACGATTACATGACGTTCGCTTGTTACTTGGTTGCTAATACAGTAAACTGACAGGCTTGAAGGAAGCGATGGATAGCAAAAGCGGCGACGCACTCCTTATTGCGCTGCAGATGACAGTGTATTACATTTTCCGGCATCCTGATTTTATCCCCTTGGTCAACAACTTCAAGATACACGGCGTGGAACCCCACGTACCCTCTCAAGTCACACGATCAAGTAGCTTCAATATCGTCCTCGTGGAGATTTGGGTGTTATTATCGACGTTCATCCAGGATATGGCGAATGCTACCGACAATGAAACAGCCAAGACCATCAAAGATAAGCTTGCCGAGACCTTGATCACCTTGCATGATGAATTGGGAGAGCGAGAAATATGTGGTGCCTGTAAAGGTGAGCAAAGTACTTTTTAATGATTCTCTTCTCATTTTCTTTTTGTTCATTAGGCATATTCTTGAAGCACCTTTTGAATCTTTTGGCAACAGAGAGCAAAACCCAATATCGAATTGGCATCTATCAATGCTACCATTGTCTGTACGGTTTACATCTGGATGTGAGTAGCATATGAATGACTCTTATTATTAGAATCCTGCCTTTAACAAACTTGATGATATGTATAGGCTGATTCAGATAACATCGAGGAACACAATGCAAACCATGAGAAACTAGATCAAAAGGCCGCTGAAGCTTTATTTGCCCTGGTGGTCGATTCGGTCACAAAACGACTCAACAAAGGCGCTCCACTGCGTAATGACCTCAAGGATGTGGTTGATACGGTTTCCGATCTCTTCCAATCCCTTCCCACCAATGACAGTAAGCATCATCCGGGCTTTCATCTCATTGATGATCCAATTAACGAAGATACTGGTAGGCCGTATTCAGTTGAATCAAGCAGTGGTCACCAATTACCTAGCAAATGATATCAAACTTCAGCATTCGATCAGCGACATGATGAGAGAATCCAGCATCTCTGCAAACCATATTTACCCTGAAAGGTCATCTGCTTCATGTAAGTGGAGAGGGGGGAGGCATTTCCTTGGTATTGAATTTACTGTGCTCACATGATAATGGCATGTAGCGGTCTACTTTAAGATATTCTGGATCGGAGGCAAGGTGTTGCGTATGCAGATCAAAAACCGTGCCAAAGTAAACCCGGAAAAGACAATGGATGATTTAGAAGAAGCTGTCAATCTCTTTACAGTGAGTAACAATTATATGCACAAAACCACCCATTTCTAAACGACATGTTTTTAGAATCACGTCATTTTGAATCCTTACGACATCAATGGCTGGTCGGAATTGGGGCAATGTCTTTTGCATTTGGCTGATGAGGAGCTGATCTGGAGTGCTACAAATATCAATTCGCATCGATACCGTATCGCGGAATACCATAGGGTAAGGAATATAGATGGCTGGTTGTACCTGTTGAAGCCTACAATGCTAAGATGATACATATATAGAAAGCGTATTATGCATTCTGGAGAGCGTGGTATCTGCTACGAGTGCAAGGTAGCGAAGGCATGGAAAGCAGCGCTTTATATGATCTTTTCAATACTTTTGGTATGCTGCTATATTCTATGACATGCCCTCCAATGTATGGCGCCGCCTTTCGTCCCAAAATGATACGAAGAGCAATCACACGTGTCAAGCAATCCCTGGATCCAACTATTACGAACAATGCATACAAATTGGCAGTGGTGCTCTTTGGCAATGCACTCAAGTATCGATCTGGTGATAAATCCGAGTGGAGGTAATATACTTTTAGGAGTGATGATTGAGGTGGGTTTTGGCTTATTGATCATTCATCCTCGCTCTAGATGTTTCACTATGCTTGGAAAATGCTACAAAAAACTCAATCGACCACCCAAGGTACGCAACATGATGATGATGATGTAAGATGGCCACTCACTCATTCCAAATTGCAGCAAGTGCTGGATTTCTTTGCTAAGGCATTGGAGAATGCCCCGCAGCGTAATGCCCAATACGGTAGCCAAGGCAAGATATTGGAACCCATATACAAATTATGTTCGGTGCTGGCCAAGTACTTGTACAAGGGAGAAATCAATGTAAGTAACAAATGGTTTTCTTATTCAATCATGCTAACGATGCATATATAGTCGAATGATGTGATGCATTACCTCAACTTTACAGTGGATCAACGACAAGAGCAGCAGCCAAATACTGAGGGCACGAATGAGGAAGCTAGTGGGCCACCATCGGATGATTGGGAACCAATAATGCATGTTCGAGAAAATGGGCCAGATCCGGCAGATATGGCTGCATATGGCGCGATCTACAAAAAGTTATTGGAAGTGCAAAAGGCGGATAAGAAAAAGTGGCACCATCGTCCCGTTTATAGGGTAAGTGCTATCTGTCGCTTGAATTTTGATCTGTTAAAACCTTATTCGACCTCGTATTTTATAGCAAGCTTGGATGCTATATCACATTTATGGTAGTAGCGAGCAAGCTTTACAGCATATGAAAACACTTTTTTCTCTGAAGGCCGTAAAAGCTCTTGCGAGTATTTGGAAACCTGCATTCGAAAGGTAAGATAATGTTGCTTGTTCATATAAAAGCATACTAATTGTCTTTTTCAAGACCTGGCAAGTACTTCGAATACGTACATGAATATACCATGTTCTTGATCCAGCTCTGTGCCGAATGTCGTGACGAAGAATGTATTCGAATTTTGAAGGAGAAGCTATCAAAGACATCCACCATTCTATTGTACAGTGATGAAGCTATAGCGGCTGCTGATAGGGCTTATGATCAGATCCATCATGAAGCAACGACAACGACGGCGACGACGGCGGCGACGACAAACCAAGTACCACCACAAGCCGAACCATCTGAGCAGCTTACAACACAACAGCAGCAGTAGTAGTAGTAGTAGTTTAATGGCATTTGTTAATGATAAATAAAAAATTGACAAGTAAAACGAGGTCCTCAATGGATGATACATTAGACGCTATTCAAGCATGCTGTAACCATTTCAATCTGCGACGTCAGCGTTATTGGATAAAGTGGCATACGGTCCTCCTCTCACTCTCCCTGTATCCTGCAACAACATGGTGAATCTATCATTGTATTCCATCAAGGCTGTTCTCCTTTTAGATGCTGAAGGCAACCGTGTTCTTGCAAAATATTATGGCTCGGATTACACCAATCTGAAGGAACAAAAGGCATTCGAGAAAGGTTTATACGACAAGACAAAGCGTGCACAAGGTACATTGACTCGCTACTACATCTGCCCATCCTTTATTGACATCGACTCATTGAATGTTACTACTATTAGGCGAGGTGGTGCTATACGACAACCAAGTAGTGCTCTACCGATCCAACATTGATATATCGTTTTATGTGGTTGGGTCAACAGAAGAAAACGAGCTGATCCTACTCAGTATGTTGAACGCCTTTTACGACGCGGTGTCCACGTTATTAAGGTAAGGCGCGTTTTGTGAGGTGTGTGTGTGTGTGTGATGTGGTGAGGATAATAGCTCATCTCGCTCTTTTGCTGCTCAGATATCAAGTGGAGAAGCAATCAGTTATGGAAAATCTGGATCTGGTGGTACTATGTCTCGACGAGATTGTGGATGAAGGGTAAGTGAGATGATGCCCCTAAGGTTGTACGAATGAATGGGGAGGCTAAAATGCTATGCTGCTTAGAATCATCTTGGAAACGGACGCTAATGCGGTCGTCAGCCGAGTATCAAAGCCTCGTTTGGACGTCGTGGATATCCCATTCGGTGAACAGACATTGATGCAAGCCGTACAAACAGCAAAGGATAGATTTGCCAGTCAATTGCTTAGATAAAAAAAAAAAAGACATGACAATGAATGAGAGCAACAGAATATCAAAAACTTTTTAGTGTGCTTTGGGAAGGAAAGAAATAGAGGACATAATATAAAAAGTGTGATTTGCAATATAAGAGAAGAAGAGACAGTGAGAGAGAGTATAAGGAAAACACATGTACAACAAAAAGTCGGTAGAAAAAGGACTACTCTAATTGCTTGATAAAAGTAATACGTTGTCGAGAACGTTAGAGACATATGTACAAGGAAAGGAACGGTAAGGTATAGTGTGATGTGATGATATGGTGAGAAAAAACAAGAAATGTGAGATCATTGGATGGATCGGGTGCCTTGCGAATGATGGTGATTATCTTGGACGCTTGACAGGCTGAGGATAAGGTCTTGGAAGAGCGGGTTTGGTTGGTCTCTCTGGAGGCATATTGTGTTGTTGGTGTGGTTGTGGTAGCTTGATGATTGATTACTGTGATGGGAGAAACAAACGAGCATGCAAGTAGCGAGATGTTTATATACCTTTCGGAAGGGGCATCGGAATGCTGTGTCCGACAAAGTTGACAAGCTCTTTGACAAGCTGTTTACATTGTTTCAAATCTAACGCCATTGCTTGCTGTTCGTACGGATAGCAGCAATATAACGCCGCCAACCGCGTGCTGCTGTAAACGACGTTGAAACACAAACGACAAGACCGCGGATGCGGATGAACACAAAACACGTATATCATTGATATGCCGCACTTGGCAGCAGCAACAACATCATGATTAGCAGCAGCATATAGGATTACCGACACATTAGTATAGATGATGTAAATGGGGGATGTACCTATCCCGTATATGGATGGAAAGCAGCTTGTGTAAACGGATAGGCATGCTTCCGGATTCCGGAGCGGGTTGGATGTGTGTGTGAGAGCGAGAGAAAGTAACAAGCGCGTGGTAAAAGTGTAGAAAGAGCGTGGCGTTTCGGGCGCATAAACACACCTTGTTGCTGATGACGAGTAACACATGGCGTATCCCGCTCTTTATGTTTCCGCCAATTTGTCGTTCCACGTGGCTGTTACTCTACTGCCAAGTATAAGCAATCTCGTTAGCAACAGCGCCTATTGCCGCTTCGGTCTATTGCCGCCTCCGCTTTCTATGCACGCAATAAATATGCGCACGGAATGAGTATGTATTATCCTGTTGTTTTGAAAATGGCAACTTCCTCGTCAACATGATCATATGCATGTAGGTACCTTGGCGTAAACAAGTGGTTGGAAAAGAAAAAGAGCGCGCTTTCACTAAAGTCAAGTTGTATAAAGGCACAAGATGGTGATGTGTCACGAAGGGTGTTACGTGTGTGAAGCAAACGTCAAAAGATGATGCGCACCAAAAATAGATGCGGCATGTTGTACAAGGCAAAAAAGAAGCACCCAAAACCCGGGCAGTTGATATCAATCTTCGTCACTGCTATTTCATCCATCGTGAACGAAATAAAATCCATTCGCTTCAACTGGATCGCTCGATATTAATTTGTGCTACATCATACGGACCACTCATCCCGCATTCGCCATTTTGTTTCCAACCACTGCTAAATATAAAGGCCTTGTTGTGTCGATCATCATGTCAAATCCCCCATCTCTCATCGTCTGCTTATACGCACACAAAAAACAAACAAATATTATATCAATAATGCGCCGTCCTACATTACGCCTGAATTGCTTGTCACGTCTTTTCAAAAAGTTACAGCGTCATCGCACAATTGCAAGCTTCAAGAAGCCAACAGCACCCTCATCATCGCTGTCACCGAATGCTCAATGTATGACCACTACTGCTGCACCAGCATCACAACAGCAACATCTGAAAACAACAGCAGTGCCAGTGGTATCCATAAAGTACGATGATGTCAATGATGGATATGATGCATACCAACAATATGACCAAGATGATGCATCAAGTGTTTCAGATTATGGAGACGACGATGAAGATGGAGCTGCAGTATGTGGGTGTGGGCGACCCTTAGACCGTGGCTGGCATTGCCCAAATTGCCGCCACACTTGCACTCAATGTGGAAGGTCCCTGATCATTGGCGAGACATGCGACCGATGTGCTCGGGTGCAACTCCCCGCAACAACAGCAATCCATTGACATCTTTTTCAAGACTTGCATCGACACCAACCAATCTAATCTAATGTTACTTATACACCATCCCGATATACCTTTTTATGTACCACTTTTGCTTTTCTTTTACCTATATCAACCTATATCATCATCACTAATACTGCTGCCATTTGCTGCTACCCTTATGTACATTCTTTGTCCTTTAAGCTTAATACTATTCCTCCCCTAATAATAAACGACCTTCTTATTTTTCCTTGCCATATCATAAGTAGTATCAATGTTTGAAGGATGGCCCTTTCTGCGACAATTTTACAATGCGTAATATTTATTGTTAGATGGGACCATTCGAAACGCTGAACGTGCCTTGTCAACATAATGACGCATCGTTCATACTACGTACTTGGTTGCTACGCAACCATCATCATGGAAACCCACCTACTACAGCTAACCCATATAAACGCGGAATATTCCATCAAGTAAGAAGCCATAAGGATCATTGGGGTAGCCAGTAGCTGAGAACACGTGGGGAAGGTTGCTGTGTGATCATATCTTTTTCGGATATTACCTGATACAGTAGCACACATTATGCCAAACTTTGATACTCGAAATTGAAACAATATATGGCCATTGAAATTGAGCTTTTATAAACGTGCAAACAACATGTACAAAGATATTTTTTTAGAAGCCAGGCTCCCAGAGCTATATACAAAAGAGCCTGACCAACTTTCTGAATTTATTACAAAGAAGGTAAGAGAGAGAGAGCGAAAAAAGCTTTTTGTTTGTTTTCAAATTTGTACAATTCCTAAGATTTCATGTCGTGTTGGGGGGAATGGGAGCAATGGAAAGTAAGGTAAGAGATGAGATGATGATGTTGTTGGCTATATGAAGGAGCTTTTTCTTTAATCGACTTCTTCAACAGTAGGGCCAGAATCGGCACCGCCAGCACCACCACCTGGTGGAGGAGCACCACCTGGGAAACCACCAGGAGCAGCACCACCAGGACCACCTGCACCACCAGCAGCTGCATACATCTTTTGCATGATGGGGTTGGCAACTTCTTCAAGTTCCTTTTGCTTGCCTTCGTATTCTTCCTTGCTAGCTTCTTGACTGTTGTCGAGCCATTCGATTGTCTCAGTGATAGCCTTGTTGAGTTTTTCCTTGTCATCTGCCTCAATCTTGCTAGCGACGTTCTCTTCATTCAAGGTATTACGCAAGTTGTAAGCATAAGACTCGAGACCGTTCTTTGCAGAGATACGAGCAGCAGCGGCTTCATCTTCAGCCTTGTACTTTTCAGCATCGGCCACCATGCGTTCAATTTCTTCCTTGGAAAGACGACCCTTATCGTTGGTGATGGTGATCTTGTTAGACTTGCCAGTGGTCTTGTCAAGAGCAGATACATTCAAGATACCGTTGGCATCGACATCAAAGGTGACTTCAATTTGAGGAACACCACGAGGTGCAGGTGGAATGCCAGTAAGCTCAAACTTGCCAAGCAAATTGTTGTCCTTGGTACGTGCACGTTCACCTTCAAAGACTTGAATCAAGACACCAGGTTGGTTATCAGCATAGGTTGAGAAGATTTCAGACTTCTTGGTAGGCACGGTTGTGTTACGCTTGATGAGAGGTGTCATGACACCACCAGCAGTCTATACCAAAAAAAGATAAGTAACATATCCTCACTATTCACACACACACACACACACACACGGTAGTATACATACCTCGATACCAAGAGACAAAGGTGCAACATCAAGCAACAAGAGTGAATCGGTCTTTTCAGAGGTATCACCAGTGAGAATGGCAGCTTGAACGGCAGCACCATAAGCGACGGCTTCATCAGGGTTGATGGATTTGTTAGGTTCCTTGCCATTGAAAAAGTCAGACACCATCTTTTGGATCTTGGGGATACGCGTGGAGCCACCAACAAGTACGATTTCATGCACAGAGCCTTTGTCAAGCTTTGCATCGCGTAGGACCTTTTCAACAGGCTCCATGGTGTTGCGGAAGAGATCTTGGCAAAGCTCTTCAAAGCGAGCACGCGTGAGGGAGGTGTAAAAGTCAACGCCTTCAAAGAGCGAATCGATTTCAATGGATGTTTGAGCTGAGGACGACAAGGTACGCTTGGCACGTTCACAAGCAGTACGGAGACGACGCACGGCACGTGGATTGCCAGAGATATCCTTCTTGAACTTGCGCTTGAATTCTTGAATAAAGTGGTTCACCAAACGGTTGTCAAAGTCTTCACCACCCAAGTGGGTGTCACCAGCAGTAGCCTTGACTTCGAAAATGCCTTCTTCAATGGTCAAAAGAGAGACATCAAAAGTACCACCACCCAAGTCGAAAATAAGGACATTGTGTTCACCCTTGGCCTGCTTGTCAAGACCATAGGCAATAGCAGCAGCAGTGGGTTCGTTGATGATACGCAATACATTCATGCCGGAAATGGCACCAGCATCCTTGGTAGCTTGACGTTGGGAGTCGTTGAAATAAGCAGGGACTGTAATGACAGAGCTCTCCACCTTGGTACCCAAGTAGCCTTCAGCAGTCTCACGCATCTTGACAAGAACCATGGACGAGATTTCTTCTGGGGTGAATGTCTTCTTCTCGCCCTTGTATTCGACTTCAATCATAGGCTTTCCTCCGCTATCAATGACCTTGAAAGGCCAGTGCTTCATGTCAGCTTGCACTTCAGCATCGGCAAAACGACGACCAATAAGACGCTTGGCATCAAAGACAGTGTTGTGAGGATTCATCTATAAAAAGAGTACATCAGTATGCATGGGTCTAAGCAAGAAAATGATTGTATGTGTGTGTATACTTACAGCAACTTGATTCTTGGCAGCATCACCAATCAAACGCTCGCTGTCAGTGAAAGCGACGTACGAGGGAGTGGTACGATTGCCTTGGTCGTTGGCGATAATTTCCACACGGTCATTTTGCCAGACGCCAACACAGCTGTAGGTTGTACCCAAATCAATTCCAACGGCTTTGCTCATAATAGGTATGGATAAGAAAGAAAAACGATGAGTGAGAACAAGGGGAGGGTACGCGCTGGGGGTTGCATTTTATATCCCACCGCTGCATAAAACAGTTTGGAAACTGAGAGAATCGCCAGGAAAGTTTCAGTTGGACTAGCCCTAATTTAGCAATAACAAACATCATCGCTTGATGCATTCATTGCTGGCATTTTCTGGCAGCATCCCTTAGTTTCTTGCACTTTCGAGCTCATTGTCAGCTACACTTTTTCTCTAGAGAAATGATTTCTAATACTATAGATAGTTTCTTTATTCTTTCCATCCCTTGTTAAATCTATACCCACACACACCCATGCCTATCTCTTTCTCTCCCTCTCATTCATCCCATGTCGGTAAATAAAGCACACCGTTAAAGAATGTCACACCATAATGGGCACGGTCCACCTTAACATAGACGCACACACACACTACACAACACACAGGTTGAATCTGGTTTATCATGAATTCACTTTTATTCTTTGCTTGTTGTCTAATCAATCATCTTCATCTCGGGAAAAGTAGAGCCAAAAGGCAATTGATCTCATCCAACCAAATTGTGCAGCAAATGGTGTTAGCCAGCCCCTCTCGCATAAATTGCTTTTGTTGAACCAACATAAACCCCCTTCCTTTCTTTTTCACGCTAGCAAAAGTACCTTGTCCATGATGTAAGATTCACGCACCACGTCGTTTCTTGAATGTGCAACGTAAAAACATATCCCGACAGCTGTTGGCGAATCATCTTGTACCATGACACCAGCACTGTGTGAGCCCGCGCTTTCTTCTTCAACAACTCTATTCCCTTACTTGCCTGATCTCGATGTTTGGCACGCGATGCTTGGCTGGTGCCCTGATGGTGGCCATTCTCCTCATGGCTCAGGTGTCTGATGCCTTGTATTTCTACTTGGAGGGTTCCGAGAAAAAGTGTTTCCTTGAGGAACTACCACAAGAGACCTTGGTTACAGGTGCGTTGCTCTTGCTCTGCTCTGCTCTCTTTCTATTACTCACATTCCACCATTCTTGTCCAGGCATTTACAAAGCTGAACAGTTCTCTGCCGTCCAAAACCAGTGGATCGTCAATCCCGAAGTGAAAATCCAGATTACGGTCGAGGTAAATGCTGGCTATCACGCGTGCGTTGCAAGGATATAAAAACTAAAGGCGATGCTATATAGGAAGTGGCCCAGGAACATATTCTCGTCAACCGACAAGATCAACCTAGTGGTCGATTCATGTTTACTTCAGTGGATGCTGGTGATCATTCGATTTGTCTTTCAGTTGCAAGCACTTCATGGTTTGATTCCACAAAGACGGTATGTGTGTGTGGGAGGGGTGATGCATGATCAATTGTCCACGGGTATTAACTTGGGTATTGATCATAGAGAATGACACTTGAAATGGACTTTGATGACCCAACAGTGGATCATGAGCATGATCATGGCGAGGCACTTTCAGGTATACATTGTTAGGCTGAAGGGAGGGGTATATACATGAATACTAAAAAGGGATACTTTTTCATAGATATGGCCAGACGTATCCATGATCTTAATGAGCGAGTACAGGATATTCGACGAGAACAATCAGCACAACGGGTATGCTGGGATATGGGGGGATTTTTTCGAGAATGATACTAAATTGGATGGCTGTGTTTCAGGAACGCGAGGCTGAATACCGTGACCATTCCGAAGTCATCAATTCACGCGTTGTGTGGTGGACTCTGTTGCAATTCATTGTCCTTGGTGGCATCTGTGCATGGCAGTTGAATCATTACAAGCAATTCTTTGTGGCCAAAAAACTTGTCTAGGGTTGCTATTGATAGAATTGGGGTTGAATTATTTCACGTGAAAAAGCCGTAGTCGTCGTAGCTGCCAATGATCCACAAAATATATTCCACCATCCTTTTGCTTTTTTTTTCTTATTGTGCATTTCCCATCTCTTTCTCTTTTTCCTTTTTTCTTGCATCCTATCATAAACAATGTCGAGTTCAACTGAACCACGAATGCGAGTACGTTCCAACTCTTCATCTGTACGATCCACATCACCTTATCCATCGTCGTCCAGTTTTACTGCTTCTTCTGCTCGGCCCACCATCAAAACACCTCCTAGCAGCAGCAGCGCATGGCAGCAACTTGTTGTTCATGCCAGTTCGGCAGCAGGCAGCACAGCAGCTGTTATCAGTGAAGAATCAATGAAATGTCTTAAATACTGCTTGAGCTGGTTACAATATGCTATGCGGCATATCGAACAACAAATGAACGTTCTTCGAGACTTTCTTGTTTCCTTAGCTTCTTCTCAACAACAACAACAACACTCTTTGGCCCCTCATCATCCCAACAACAACATGCATCGATCTCATCTCTCTTCTATCAAAAAAGACATTGTCGACACGCTACGCAAGGTGGTTGACGTGATCAGTCGATATGCAAGCAACAGTCTTCCACATCAGGCAAAAATGGCTGTGCGTGGATTCATTCTTGATCTTCCGGGACGTTGTGTAAGGAATCACACACTCACATTTCTGCAAGAACCCCCCTTTTACGCTGACACATGTTGTTTTTATTCTATAGGCAACTCTGAGTGACATTCGTTCAACAGCCACATCACCCGCTGCTTCACCCCTCTTGACACCCACAAATGAAGGCCTTCCTCAAGAACAAACGGCGATCCGATTATTAACGTTTGGTCAAGAATCCGTTGATATGCTTCAATCCGTCTCCGTTGTCTTTTCAGATACTGTGGACCGTGCAGAGCTGTGGTTGGATAAGCTGCGGAGCGTACGCGGGACAAACAATCCTCAAGCATGTGACAACACTGAAAACAACTCGTGAAAATAGGCTACCCTTTTTTTTTCTTTATCATTCGCTTCATCTTGCTCATCATTTGTTATTCCTATTCATTTCATCGATACCTTTAAAAAAAGTAGTCCCCTGCTGTGTTGTGTGTATACGCGTGTGTTAATACACGTTCTCTCTCTTAAAAAAAAGCCATCCATCCCGCCCCCTTTATCTCCCGCTTCTTGCTTACCAATAAATCACATCACACCATCATGCATACATGGCTACACAAGGAATGACTCTCTCGTTTATTGATATGGTTATCAGGGTTTCTCTGACATGGATGCATTCTTTAGTTTCTTGACTCGTGAAATTCCATTGGATGTCGACTATAATAAGGCCAATCAGATGAGATCCCATTTACAACATCCTCCGTCCTCTTATCATACATACTTGGATCGGACGTTTCTTTTTCTTATCGGATTCTGGGTCACTCAAAGCATGTGTTGATTCATCCATGGATGTCGGTGTTGATGCGTAAGGTGATGATGATCCAAGCCTTGTTGATATAGACATCAATAAATCTCATTGTCGTTGCTCCACGATGATGATGATGTTGAACTTACCGCCGATTGGCCACTCGACTCGATTGACGCCCTGCTAATCCAAGACACTTTTCTAAATGGGGTGCATATCGTCCTGCTGCAATCATCTTGTGGCAATTGACACATTCATACGATGGAAGGTTGTTGGCTGCATATGTATTCCCATAGACATCACATCCTGGCCTTGATACTGTGTGATAAAAAGTCAATTACCTTGATCCCAAACCATCCCATCCTCATCCTCCACATACCATAAGATCGACATCTAGTAGAATAAAAAAAAAAGAGGTGGTCAGTCTCTTGTAAACTCATGTCATTTCCATATACTAACTTTGTTTGACAGATTTGGCATACGCTGTTTGCTTGCTTGATATTTCGATGTGCTTCAAAGACAACGTCATATATACATTCATCAATCAACTCGCCCAGTAGCATGAATGCCTTCAAAATCATGCATGAAAAATCCAGCCTTCCCAATGAGTAACAATGATGATGATGATGATGGATCCATCCCCTTCCCTCTTCGCTTACTTACCAAGGATGCCTTATTCGTTTGATCTTCTTTGTCGTTTTCTGATATCTTTGTTGCATTGGTCTGCAGGGTGGTATGCGTTTGCTGTAACTCTTCAAGCTTTTTGTTGCGGTCGTTGACCATTTTTCGAAAGAAGCTTGATATACGACTCGTGTTATCATGATAATATGCACATACACACACACCGACCCTTCTTGCCATTTGAGTATGCTTACGCATTGTTGGTCTCTCGCTGCTTTTCTGACAGTGGAGGTTGTGAGTTGCTTGAAGCATCGTTCTTTGCTGGTGACGACGACGTTAGGGATGAACCCGCTTTTGAAGACTGTTGCTGCTGTTTTGAATTATGCATGTGGAATGGTTGGTGATCGATCACAAAAGGACAAGGCGTGGTGGGCGGGCGGGGGCGGGCTGGCAAAAAGACAAAAAGTGTGATATGGGGGTGGGTTGTTATAAAACAGGAAAAGACAAAAAGTAAAGCGATCCAAGTTATCGGAGACAAGCTTCTTCCCATCATCATTCCACGATCGTAGATACACACGCATATTCAGGGTCGATTTATTCATCCATCAATCAGCTTGTTGTTGCTATGGATTCTATTAATTACCCTTCTCCCTGGAGATATATTTGATCTTATGTTGCACACACACTCACTTCCATCACTGATCTCATTTCTTCAAGCATCCTCCCTGTAAAAAGCATTGTGGATTTTACAACATACTCTGATTTTAGTCAAAGGTCGCATAGTAGAATGTCAGCGGGAGATCGCTCACCGGAGTTTTCATGCAATAGGGCGATTGCTTGAAGGCAGCAGGCTTTTGTCGTAAGGTCTATTGCTGAAATGCCGAGGCGTATCAATAGTAGTTCGGGTCTTGATGATGCACGACGCACATTGTAATTCTCCCCAAAATGCCATCTCCTCTCATGCTGCTGCTGTGGTTGATTCAGGAGAATCTTTTCATATGACGATCTCCCTCACCAGCACCCATTATTGCCACCCAGCATTGATATGCCCTGAAGGGTAGGAGATCAAGCAGGGGGGGATGCTGTATGTTGTGTGAAGCGACCAATACCTTCTATGATGGTGCCTTTTTAGAAAGTGAATATCAATCATGCTCATGCCTACTATATTTAAAAAAGAGTCATGCAGAACAACAATCAAATTACCTCATATCCATGACTCGAAATGATTCGCCGTTGTGAGGATGAGCTTAATATCCATGAACAAAGAGACATGCCTTTTTAAGAGGTTGAAGATACTAATTTATGGCAACACTACATATAAGAAAAACTTGATACAGATGGATTCGTATTATAATAAAGGGGTGGGTGTCGTTAATGACAATAGGTTATTCTATCTAGTAGTACTGATAATGGCTCTTGATACATTGGTGATAGTGTTTGAATCTTCTCTAGTGGCAAGCTTTGCATGATCAAAGTTGTGGGTTACATGAACTTCCAACGGACGGTGCATCTTCCTTGGCCTAAATCACCGCATACATCGAGGAACACTGAAAACCAGCATGCTGTTAGTGTCTTTGATTTTATGAATACATACACACGTTATTACCTTTTGGCGATAGATCCAAGCATCCTATAATAATCAATTACAGGATCAATTAGTGAGCTCGTGGGTGTACATAGAACAATGAAACCTTACCGTATTCACACTTTGGGCAAGTATCGACAATGCGAGCTTTGCTTTCTCCTTGAGACCCTTTGATGACAATATACTTGTCGCAAAGCGGGTTGTTGTTGGGATTGGGACCTACGTAGTAGTAGTATAGAAAATGTTAAGGATCATCAAACAACCAGCACCATGACATTTACCATTTTCCATTTGGACGTAATTCATCGCCACAATGTCCTCATTCTCTGCATTTGTATATCCGCATGATCCAGGGCCAGGATTATAATACGTTGCATCGCCAATTAAGACCTCTCCTTTGGTTTTCGAAAACAGACCAGTGGCCGTAATGGTTTGCATAAACATGGCGGCAAGAGACACGAAAATAAAAAGAGAGTTGGAGGATGGCATCGTAAGAAAAAAGAGTGCTTGAAAAGAGAGAGAGGAGAGAGAGATTTTAGGTGGGGGTTCTCTCTATATATATACAGTTTTTAGGAAACAAAGAAGAGGTGATATGTATGCGTCATGGAGGTGGTGCTGTCAAGGGACAACAAAGCATTGCATCCTGCAGAAGGCTTGATTTCCTGCAATTTTAGATATTTGATTCTTTTCTTTCAAGCGGGGAAAATCAATTGCAGAACTGGGCATGATTCAAGACAAAGAGCCCCATCGTCACGTTTGGGATGCATAAATGACAAACGTGCAAAAAAAAAAGAGAGGACCCGGGATCTCATTTTTTCTTTCTCTTTAATGAGTGTTACAATGTGTGCATGTTGTTGTTGTTTACATGAGATGATTTATTGCGTTGTGTGTAGGGTGTGGGTGGGGGGAATAGAGTATACTGAAAGTAGTATTATGCTGTAACGGATGCAAAGAAAAAAAGAGAGTATTAAGATGATATCATGGCGCCTGACTCATCCCACTCAAAACCACGCATGATTTCATTCATTCCAATGATACCAGGATCCATCATGCCAGGTTCGTACCAGTCGGTCGAGGGGTCGGCGGGCTCATTGTGTTTGATAATTTCATTCTTGCCAAGTGATCCACGATCAAGCGCCAAACTAAATGTTTCATCCTTGTATCCTTCTTTGAAAGGAGAGGCATCAAATGCATAAGCACAATGAGTCCCCTCCCGCATGACATCCAATGCGATCTTTTCCGGTGCATCATCAGGTGTCTTTTGGGCAAGAATAGAAGCAACATCCTTGAGCACATCATTGGCATACATCATCGTGTTGACCACTTTGTTTTCTGCATTCATGCCAGGACGTTGTTGTTGTTGTGATGGTGTCGTTGATAATTGGGGACGACTGATAGTAGGTGTCGTTGCTACATGACTCGCCATCGGTGTACTCACAGCAGCAGCAGTAGCAGCAGTAGGCGTGGTAGTGAGTGTAGTAGGTGTGGTGGCTACAGTAGCAGGCGTAGCAGTCGAGGTCGTTGCTGCAATTGTAGCTGGTGTAGTCATGGGAGTTGTTGCTGGTCTACTTGCAGCAGCCATGGATGGAGTGGATGCAGATGCTGGTGGTGGTGCAGGTGTTGCAGCAGCATTCGTAGCAGGTGTAGATGCAGCTGCAGGTGTCATTGCTGGTGATGAACGTATAGATGTCACTGAAGGTGTACGTTGTTGTGATGGAGGTGGCACGGGTGTTTGTTGTTGCTGTGGTGTCTCGGTTGCCGTGGTAACATTTTGCTGTTGTTGTTGTTGTTGCTGTTCCAATTGCCTTCTAGCAGCATTGACAGCCATATCCAACATTTTGCGAAGATAATCAATACTTTGCGGATTCAATGACAAGGCCTTCTTTTCAGCTTGAGTAAGAACCCAACTCCATTGCAAAGCTTGTTCCGGTAATACTCGCAACAATTCAGCAGGAAATCCTCTAGCAAGTGCAGCTTGTTGTAACTCTTGTGGTGACACATTGTTCGTAGCAATTGGACCGCCACCCATAGCAGGCGGTGCTTGACCTGTTTGAAGCATAGTAGCTGGTGATGATGGTGCTGCCTGTGCTGCTGCTGGTGAGGGTGCAGATGATACACCAGCTTCCTGGGGTTGCTGTTGTTGATTAGCTGCTGCACGTTGCTTTTTGGATGGTGGTAATTTCAAATCAATGCTAGCACGTTTGATACCCATTGCATTGGATGTTGGCACTTGTTCAGCAGTCATTTGTTGGGGAGATTGTGACATTGAAACAGGAGGACGTACTGCTTGCTGCTGTTGAGGCATAGGGGATGGCACGTGTTGTTGTTGTTGTTGTTGAGGTGCCTGTGTGGCTGATGGTGGTTGTGGCTGTGGGGCTTGAGGCATTTGTGATACAGTAGTTGCGGCTGTAGTAGGAGGTTGCGATCCCATGGATGGAGGCTGTGATACACCAGGTTGTTGTTGTTGTTGTATGCCACCCATCTGTGGACCCGAGACGTTGAGACGCACCCAATTAAAGTATCGCGATAATTGATCTCTCAAGAGATTAAGCTGATCCAAGGTCACAATGTATGTTTGTTGTGGCAAAAGCTTAAATTGCTCCTCGTAAAGATGCTTCATGAGAATAAGTCGTCGAGTTGCCTCCACATTGCTGGTCATTTGCAGAAACACTGGTAATAATTCACCCAGCCTGTCGAACATTTGCTTCATTCGCAACATATTCTCGTTGATATCATTCTTTTCTTGCTGGCTCAAATTCTCAACAGGTCTAGCACGAGCTAATATAACATGGATTATTAGCATCTTATTTTATAATTATGATTCTGTAATGTAATACTTACCACGACCATTTCGAACCGTTTCATCCAATTGACGCACCAATTCAGCAGCACCACCACGTTGTTGTATCATCATCATCAACCTTTGGTTATTAGCCTGTCGTTGTTGTGGGGAAGCATTCGTGTTTTGAAGCATGGCAGCTGCATTTTGTGGCATTCCTGGTTGCTGAGGAGGTTGCTGCTGTTGCTGTTGTGGTTGCTGCTGTTGTTGCTGTGGTGGTCTTGGTGATGGTTGTTGTGGTTGACCTTGACCTTGACCTCCTTGTTGTTGCTGCTGCTGTTGCTGTTGTTGCTGTTGCCTCAGCAATTGTTGTCTATGCTGCTGCTGAATTTGTTGGATCAACAATTCTTGCTGCGTCATTTGTCCTTGTTGTGGCTGTTGCTGTTGTTGTTGTGGTTGTCCTTGCTGTTGTTGTGGCTGTGCCTGAGGCTGATGGGGTGGACGTGACACTTGTTGTTGAGCAGTAAGATTATTGGCGAGCATAGCAGCCGATACACCAGGCATAGAAGCTTGATTAAGAGCAGCAGCAGCAGCAGCCGGATATGAAGCAGCAGCTTGTAAGGTTGCAGCTGTAACACCGGATCGGAAATTGGGGCTTTGTTGCATCATCCCAGGTCGATTTTGTTGCATATTCATATTCATCAACATACTGGCAGCATTTGGCTGTTGTGAAGTACCCTGAGATGGCTGTGATTGTGCTGGTTGTTGTGTTGTTGCTTGTTGTTGACCACCTTGTTGCGATCGTTGTTGATTTTGAAAAGCCAATTGTCGAGCAAGGAACATTTGCATTTGCTGTGGTGATAATGACATGGCTGCAGGTTGGTTAACACCATTAAGCGCACCACCAAGACTTTGTAACATGTTCAATGATATTTGCTGTTGCTGATTGCCTCCTCCTCCACCACCACCATTTCCACCCGCTTGACTGGTAACACCCTGTTGTTGAGCAGCTGCCAAAGCCGCCCTTTGTAACGCTAACAATTGTGCTTGTTGTTGTGGATTTTGTAATTGAGGTTGACCTTGTTGTTGTTGTTGTTGTTGTTGTGGCTGCTGTGGTTGCTGTTGCTGCTGTTGTTGACCTTGTTGTTGCTGTGGCTGTTGTATAGGCATCCCTTGTTGTTGAAGAGGTCTTTGCATCATACCCGGTTGAAACATGTTTGGACGTATTTGGTTCTGCCCCGCTGCCATTTGTTGGTTCATATTTAAAGGTGATGCGAAATTCTGTTGTTGTTGTTGCTGCTGCTGTCGTTGTTGTTGTTGTTGTTGACTAGCAGGAGTGGCCTGATGGGGAGACGCGTTCTGCTGTTGTTGTTGTGCAACAAGCGGAGACATTTGCTGCTGCATGGCGAGATTACCAATATTAAGTGGCAGCTGACTGTCATGGATCATGTTGGCAAGATTGGATGGACCTCCTCCACCGGCTGACGCAGCAGCGGCCGCAGCAGCAGCAGCAGCAGCAGCAGCATTACCACCAGCACCACCTTGATTCGCCATCATATCTCGTAGACTGGATCGAATATGATGAATCTTCTTGGCATAAGCAAGGATGTATTGATTCTATAAAAAGAAGAGAGAGTTGAATACACAGATACGCACACACACACACACATGCCTCGGGGAAAAATAGGTCTTGCTTCCCTCCTCCTCATCCTCCCCCACACACACCATTGATGCCCTTTTCTTCTTTACCTTATTAATACTGTTATTGTATAATGTTTGCTCAAAGTTCCTTGCTGCAGTATAAATGTCATTCTCTGATGTATTTGGCGATAACAGTGTCAAAGCTTGTGCCCTGATCAATATCACACTCTATTAGCCTTTCTTGATCCCGTACACTTTTTGATGCATGATAGACACTTACAGTTGCGTTATAAAGCTATTGCGGTCACTTGCAGGCAATTCATCACGCCAGTTGGGGTTGGCAATGTTGTTCTGCATTCCCATGTTGAGTTGCTGCTGCTGCCCATTGGGCAAGTTGGGGTTTTGTTGATTCATCAAGCTTGATTAGCACGGAGGCGAGAATTCAACGGCGAATAGAGAGATATGAACAAGACACAATGAGGAGAAAAGAGGGTGGAGCGTATGAGTGAGGGTGTATATGTTGGGTGAATAAGGTGGGTTGGAAGAAGAAAGGAGATACGTCGAGATTGGAGAGTCCCTCGTTCTCCCTGCCAACCGTTTTCATTGCGGACTTTTTTTCTCTCTCGTTTGCCTCTCTCTCTGTTACTCTTTTACATGATAATTGGGAACATTATTAACTTTTTATTCCAATGCGAAAATGTTTCATGATATACAAATGAGGGAGGGAGGATGGGAATTGTGAGTATAGGATATACGTGAGAAATCTTTTTCTTCTTTTCACTCTTGGCTTGGTAGTGGTGGTGGTGGTCGATGTAATGATGATGAGGGTGCAGGTTTCTGAATCACAATAATCCCA
Organism: Lichtheimia corymbifera B2541; assembly: GCA_000697475.1. NCBI lineage: Eukaryota > Fungi > Mucoromycota > Mucoromycetes > Mucorales > Lichtheimiaceae > Lichtheimia > Lichtheimia corymbifera. The sequence goes on from JNEU01001035.1 coordinate 74,756, forward strand.
ATATATACATTCCCTTGACGCTTGATATCCACCTCATCCATACGCACCACATACAAAAAATCAGGGAGTTGCTGATACTCTGAGAGTGGCATCAAATAAAAATCCTTGACATTGGTCATGTTGTGGCCAATGACACCCAAACGTTGCCTGGAATCAAGGTATTCCTTCAAAGTGTCCGCTTCATGTGCATTGTCAGTCGTCGCTTGAGTGGGTTCAAAGAGCACCAATACAATCTCATGTCTTGCTGCAGGTGTATGCTGTATTTTGGTCACATAGTCATCAACAACATCCACGTGAATGCGTCCTTCAACCCATAATGTGGGCGATAAAACATGACTCCATTCACTCGTACTCAGTTTCCTTCCTCCAATTTGTCGCGCTGTTGCCTGGAACCTGATCCTTCGCGACAATTCAACATATCCAGTCCATATAGCAACGTCTTTCTTCTCGGAGTCAACGGGTGATACACGACGTGCTTGCTTGATAACAGGCTGAATACTGGTTGATGATCTCTTTGCCAAGATCCCCTTTCTCTTGTGGGTGTCCTCGTTGTTTGGCACTTTGATATCCTTAGAGTAGTCATCCCGCTTTCGCTTGCTCTTGATGATGTATCCCTCGTTGTGGTTACTACTTGGTCGCTTCTCCTTTTTCTTCTCCTCGTATGCAGTGGTGGTAGTGGTAATAGCAGTACTGTCTGTCCCAAATAGACTGTCAATCATAGCATCAAGCTCTTGTTTGGTCCGTCGTCCAGGAATCACAGGCGAGCATGGAATATCTTCTTGGGAACTGGAATCATCATCCGAGGTGACACTTTCAGGGCTATCCATAATAGTGGGAAAGGGTGCGAAATGCACAGTCTTTGACATTGGTTGTAGATTGGTTTCAAGAATCGATGCAGGACGTGTGGAGAATGAAGACGTTCGAAGGGTGTTGGTAAACATAGTTTATGGAAAGAAAGACAAAGAAGAGCAAAAATTAGGCAGCTGATAATAAAGTGGTGATTTCTTTGTTCTTGGAGGTGCAGCAGCAGAGTGTGTGAAGGGAACCAAAAAGAAAGAGCGATCAATGCAAGAGACTTGCATTTAAGTTAATCCAGCGGGAGGAATAATTGGGCGTAAAATAATAATGGCGCCGACAACGTGTGTGTGTGGTGAATGCTAGGTGAAACTCACACACGCACCCTTCCCCACACAACAACAACACTCCCATTACATTACAACACACATATTTATGAGTGTTATCTCCCCTTGTAAATGCACCTTGTTTCTTATCCCTGATGGATGTTGATGCATCACGCTTCATTTACACAAATCAAGACAGCTCGGTTCGCTATAAAGACATTAGAAGTTCAGGGCTTGTACTACTTGATGAGTTCGTGGAGGTTCAATATTTGATGTTCAGGACATCACGGTCCCAAAGTAAGCTTAGGCTGATGTTCAGGGCATCACGGTCCCAAAGTAAGCTTAGGCTGACGTTCAGGACTTCACCCATTTCCTTGTATGTTCATCGAATTTTTTGTATTACAGCGAGCGACGGCTTTACTTGCAGACAATGTGCGCGCATGTATGGTGACAATGATCATAAAGCATCAGCACATCTTTGTCGCTCTGGCTTTTTTAGCTTTTCTTCTTCCATAATGGGTGTGATGTTGACATACCTAGCTTCATAGCAAAGGTAAAAAAAAGGAGTATGTATATTTTCATATTCATATGAACATTCCCGTCAGGTATACAATCGGCACAAGAGCCACTCATTCATCCATGAACAATGTGCATCATTATGTATCTATCAAAATCGCGTGGGTTGTTTATCATTGGTTCACATCTTGACAGGCACACAATGAGGGACAAACATGTCAAACATGGCAAAAGCTAAGCCTGATGGCATAATGAGCCCCATGATGAGCGATATGGTTTATTGTATTTGAGTATCCATGGAGGCGGTGGTATCCATGGAGATGATGGGATCCATTATCTCTCTACTACGACAGGCACAACGGAGTTACATTGGTAGGTGGTGATGATGATGATGAGTGATGGGTGGTGGGTCTAGCGAGAACGATTGACGTCACCCTCACGGCTGAGAGGGAACTTGGCTGGTCAATTGGGGGCAGGTGCTATTACACCCCCTTGCGAAGTTTTTTCTTATCCTTCAACTTATTGATTCCGAAATGGCTGGATCCTACGTTATTGCTGGCAAGGCTGTTCCCAACCACGTGGTAAGTACACTTGAATAATAACGCAAAGAAGCAACTCTTGTCCATTGACACGACGACTCGTATAAGATTTCCATGGGCTTTCTCGGTGGCTATGCTGCCATTGCTGGTTACTTCATCATGAAGCCCAAGGCTCCTCAACCCGCCACTCCCCCAATCAAGGCCAGCTCTGCTGACGAGGAGGCTTTCATTCGCGAGTTCTTGAAGTCTGCTGAGGAAAAGAACTAGATTTGATATTATCTACATACACACACTCACACACACATACGATCAATAACAACAAACGACCGACTCTTCGTCAACCGCTTTTGTCCTGTTGTATATTCACTTGGACTTTTTTCTTTTATTTTCGATCATGGTGGATATGGGCGTGAATGTGAGGAAGGAGAAAAAAGGATTTGTGAGTGAAAGTTAATCATGACAAAAGGTACATTTGGTTTCTTGGGTTAAATAGGAGATGGGGATGAAGCTATGGTTTGGATATGGATATGAGAGAGAAAAGAAGGAAATAGCATGGGTAGGGAATCAATCATCCAACTCTTCAATGTTGGCTTCATGCGTCTGTATTCTTGTAATCCGAATTATTCCATGTACATGTTGGGTGATGCCTTGCCGTCGGTAGATCCCTTCATGACTAAACATCATTATATCAATGATACCTGCTTCGTTGAAGCTTCGTAAACTTGGGGATATGGTTCTGATATCGATGCCCTCCATTGCTGCTTCCACTGCCGTTCCCACTGCATATTCTGTGTTCTCTCGATGAGTTGCCCACCTTAAGTTCGAGTAGTGGTTGTTCTGGCGATCCCCATTGATGTGGTCAACCACTCGTCTCATGGTTATCCTTTGTCATCATACATGGACTTGCTCATGCTGTCTCTGTGTTTTCCACCGTCTTTCGACAACTGACCCTATTCCTTGGAGGATCCTTTGTGGTATATCCTCAATGGAGAAACCATCGATGGGGTGTTTGCATGCACTTATGTCACCTACAAAGGCCTTTTGCCTACAAATGTACTCACCGCAAAGGATCCATCAAAAAGCACAGCCAAATGTCATTAAGCACCAATAGTACTTCAAGTGTAAACGCAATAAAGTGAGCTATGTATATAGATGAATGCATGAGCACCCTCATTTTTAAGAGATCACATAATAACTATCCTTGATACTTACCAAGGGCATTGATGATGATATGCATACATGTAGAAGAAAGGGTGTATGATGTGAGTGGGCGTGGGATTGTGATCATGATGGATCGAACTGATAAAGTGGTCAAGCATCTTGGAGTACTGAGTCGAAGTGATAAATCCACCTGTCATTTGAAAGCTGATTTTTTGTAGGTGACATAAGTATGTCCATCTGCGTGTCATTGCCGTCAGGCGACAAATTAACTGAAAAGTATCTTGAACCATGATTGCGATAGGCCATTTCCCTTCGAGTTTATAACGAAAACACCTCGCCGTGCGATGATATGAAATACATTGTGAATTCATGATCTTCGTCGATATGACTGACAGTGGCAAATTTTCGTCCCTGATATCGGTTGCTGATTGCTGATAAACAAATGGCTTGATGCTGGACCGGACCGGTATCGCCAATGAGTGGAGACACCGAAATTTGCTGAAGCCGTTAAATCTTGACCACATGCTTGGTAGTAGGCAAGGCCTTTAATCCAACTTTGCAGATGCATCTTGGAGGTTGCTACATGACAAGGAATATGAGCATATTCTTCATCAAGCCAGGTTATTAGATATTACTTTGATAAAAGAAGCAAAACATCACAATGACAACAATGGCAATCGACGCATGATGATAACATTAAAACACTAATGATCATAACCAATATGAGTATACGTATCGTTGTATCCACCATGATAGTACTTACAGCCACTTGCTCTTTGAAATGCTTGCAACCGAAGAGTGATTTGAAGGGGAAAAAGAGAAATGTGGAAGTGAAAGAGAGAGCAACGACATCCTTTTTTATCTGCATGGTGGGCGTGGGTAGCGCTGAAAATGGCGGGGAAGTTGTATGTGTATGGCCTAAGGCGTGTGTGCTGGGTATACCAAGCAGACAAAGTTGCGATCGCCCATGTGGTCCCCATTTGCACAATTGGCTTAGAATAAAGTTGATAGTGGCTCATCTGAAAAAGAGTTGTCTGGGATCGTCCAATTGTTGCGTATGGCAGGTTAGAATGTAGGAGGGAGGCAAAGTGAGCTGGCCACTGAGAATTTAATGAGGGTTGCTAAGCAACGGCAGGTTTATTGTTTTGTCTTGGGGTAACAGGGAGAAGGAAAAAGAAAAAAACGATACCGTTGGATGAAGCCATGTTTGGATATGGGAGACAAAAAGAAAAGAAGATATTACAAAATAGGGTCCAAGGGGAATAGCTTGGATTTGGGACACTTCTTCAATGGTTCCCAGGTGATATCCACGACACCAAGATCAAGATCACCTCCAGGAGCAATAGCCTTGAATGCGGCGGCTGTTAAATCAATATGGTGCTCTGTCATAAAGAAAATGAATGTCAATACAGGCACGATTGCTTTATATATAGCTCGAATGGCCCCTTACTCAATTCACAAGCAGCGCACTTGTCGACAATGCGAACGATAACAGAAAGGTGCTTGTTCTTCTTGTTAGTGATCTTTACGCACTGGTAGCATTGTTCAAGGTCATTCATGGCCTATTGTCATATCATTGGATCCTATTAATACTCATTGTGTGTGTATGCATTGTGCTCGGACAGACATACCATAGCACCAATCATATCAGTGTTCTTTGCATGGAAAGGGTCCAAACCATCTCGACCATAGCAAGCAGCGTTTTTCAAGTCTTGGCCAGTGTACCTGAATAATCTGGATGAGCCATGTGTAATACAAGACTATTTTACAGTCAATGAATTTACCAGGTGATTTCATCACGCTTACTCGCGCTGCTCAAGGTCGCATTGCCGAACGTGCCAATCTTTGCAGTACCATGGCGTTTGTCGAGGGCATAGACGGTATTGGAGGTGGTAATACAGATCGCAACAAGAGCAAAAAGCAAGCCAATGCTAAAGAGCTTCTTCATCTTTTTTCTAGTAGTAGATGTAGTAGTAGTAGAGTAATGAGTGGAAGGGGGGTTCGTTTAAGAAGAAAGAAAGTGAGAGAGTGAGAGAAAGAGAGAGTAACAAGAGCAATTAGATTGCGGGCGTGGATAAGATGTTAGGAAAGGATGAAAAGAAAGGAATGGGAAAATAAGGAAAAGGGGGGGAGTTCAAGATATCAGTAACCAAGAAAAGAGGTACCAACCAAAGCGAGATCAAAGACTTTCAAGAAAGTGGAGCTGACTTTCCATCCAAGTCTAGGACCACGAGAGATAAAAAGCGACCTACCTATTCCTGGTACTTGAACGTGGTGAGCATTATTTTAGTGTGTGTTTTCTAATGAGCGGTGTATCCATTTGTGCGGCGTGTCGTTTGTCATATTAGCTTCTTGTGGGGCTATTATATGCCTGTGTGTTCTTTATTCACTCTCTCAATTTTCTCCTTTCATTATCGGCTCCCTCATTTCCATCGCCCACCCAGCATAACCCTTTAAATGGTATAATGCGCCGATCCCAAATCTTGAGTAACCAAGCAAATCCCTTCACCGATTATATGACAAAATGACATCAAGGGGGACAAGGTGTGAAAAACTTCCTTTTCTGAATAGGCATTATTTTCGTTATGATACAAAAGAACTGTACATGGAAATAAAGGAGGAGGTGGATAGATGGATGGATGGAGGATATGATTATGGGTCAAGGATAGGCATCCGCTTACGACCGTGGGTTGTCATGCCCTGAGTTTGCTTTGTATCAATATGAGACACACCGACTTCATCACACCGAGAAAGAGCAAGGCTTAATCGTACAGCCATCCTGTATTCAAAGTCGTACTTGTTGCATGAAAGGGCCAGCTGCCATAACTTGCGACTCTTTTTAACGTTGCCTAAGCCCCAACTTGTAACGCCCGCCTCTGTGTGTGCAGGGACATGGTTGCATTAGTTTCTCGTTCCCACTAGTACCGAAATTACATGCATATGGCACTTACCCCAGTAAGCAAATGGCACCACCCATGTTTCATGTTTAATATAATCCTTGTGATCCATGACCCAGTTCAAATGAGGAATCCCTTCCGTATATCGTTCGAGTGCGTTGAGGATGGATGCCTTGGTCAATAACAAGATGGCACGTTGATCATAGTAATCGGGTGGGGTAGATGTTGGCACCAGTTCCTTGAGACGGATATTGTATTCCATTTTCTCACGTTCGTAAACCAATTCCAAAGTGTGCTGCACCAAATCCAAGCACTTTTCCAAAGCATCAGGCTCCATTTGCACAAATGCATTCCATACAAGGAGTATCTCCAATCCAGGAAGACTGAAATCCATATCTTGATACCCACTCTTTTGGAAAAATTCCACGCGGCGATGGACGTGCGCATCGATATACGTCTTGCGATGCTGTTGCTCCTTGGCCAGCTCAGGGACTTGGGCAAACGCTAGGATACATTCGGTTCTTTGGCCCAGCATCTCGTAACACGCACCAGCAAAGTACCGGGAAAATGCAGGAGACCAATACTTTTCATGGCTAAGCTTATCAAAATAAACAGCAGCACCTTCCCAATCCAGTTGCAACGCAAGGTTGAAACCTGTCTCATAGTCCGCCATTTGTCGCATCGCCGTCTCCGCCCATTCACCTCGACTTGACTCGACTGCAAATGCAAACGACTGTGTTGATAAGGGCAGATTCCGGGCCACACGTGCAATCCGGGCAGCATAAAATAGGAAAAAGCATGAGCTGGGATGATGCTTTTGAGCATCCAGTAAACATTCAATAGCAGGTCCCATCATTTCTTTTGCGTACAACTGCGGTGTAAAGGATGTCAGGATGGTATAATAGGAGAGCAGCCTATACATGTATATATAGAGTTAGATTCTGATCCAACAAAATGATGAACCATCAAAACTCACGTAAGCGAGGCAAGGGGAGCACGGATACCACGGCCCTCGAGACACAATTTGAGTAATGCAAAACCAAGTTGCTTGTCACTTTGCCATCCAAGCGTCGAGAACACCTTGAGTACCTTGGCTGGCATGGATGAAAGTAAAAGATGCACGGCACCAATGCCAAACTGAATGGCTGATACGGTATCACGGTCCATGTGTTTGGTGTATTCTTGTCCCATACGCTTGTATTCCTGCCATACAACACTGTAGCTGCTATAAGCTAAATGCAAATGCATCATTAGCCTTGTTGTACCCATGCATCCTAAAGTTGATTTATACCTCGTCTCAAATTAAGACCACATTTCAAGTAGTTCATGACACTCTCTTGCGATAGCTGGATAATGGCCATCAGTAAGCAGCTCTCGGCTTTGATCACGTGTGCGCGTAAAATCCCATTTGGTAAAAAGATGGGAGCTTCTCGTGGTTGACCAGGGCTGTTGGTGCGTATAACCGGTGCAGGACTGGATGGAAGCCCTGATTTGTTGTTGCTAGCCAAGAATGTCGAAAAGTATTGTGTAACGGCTTCTTTCAACGGCTTTCGGAAACACATGTTGTCAATTTGGGCTTTGGCAATGGTGTACGACGTGGCAAGCGCGGTCATGGCTGTCTCAATATCATCCTCCTGATAGGTCTATTTGCAATTTGTCAGTCATCCACCATCAACATGATAAATAGCGTCTATTGCTTACCATCATTGCTATAGAAAAAAAAATGTGATGCCATGAGTTGAGTTGCTCTATCAAAAAGCACCGTCATCAACTTACCTTTGATAAATGCCATCGATCCCAAACCAAGTGCATACAATGGATCACTACATATTCATTGTCAGACAGGTCTAGATCCGTGATTTCATTGTTGTACTTACATGCTCGCTTTTGATTGGAATATAGCTTTGGCTTTCATAAACTTGTTATCAAAGAGATATTGCATGCCTTCCCGTACTGGTTCATCTATGGGGGGGACGCCACAGATTAACCACTTGTTAATCCATTCGACAAAGTAAATATATATACATACCTGCCTCTTCTTGGTCTCGGGGAGTAAGTGTATTGATAGGAACGCATTTGGGATCAATGGTAGGAATGGAGATAACGTTGTCTCGGAACATGTCAAGGTCGATAGGGTCTTCCACAGGATGTTCATACTCAAGGCTACGAGCAGCAGCACGATCCATATCGGTAGGTTGCTCTCCAATAATTTCTCTGGCCGAGTCTTCCATGACGGGAAGAATAGCACCCAAATGATCCTCCTCCTTCTCCTTTTTGTTGTTGTTGTTGTTGCTGCTGTCATGGTGATGATGATGATCATCATCTGCAATGCTGGTGTTGCGAGTGGGTTGACTCACTTCATCCGATGTCTTTGTATCAAAGAGGCCATTATCGGTCACTGGTGAATCGGTATCACCACGTGGCGCAGGTGCCAACTCAATACTTTCAGGGCGATCGTCTCTTTTGGTGTCAAGATCTTCCAAATCCTGAAGCACATCCACGGTTGATTTTTCCACATGATGCTCCTTTTCAATGGTGTCATTGTTGTAGTAGGGTGTGGTGGCAGCAGACATGAAAGGTGCATCGGTCGACCGTTGTTCTTTTTCATCATCTCGAAAAGCAAGCTCAGCTTCTTGTACTTCTTGCATAAAGCCATCCATCGACATAGCATTTGGATCCGGCTTCCATGACTCCTCCTCCTTCTCCTCCTTTTGATCATCCTCTTTGTCGGCCTGGGGTGTAATTGTTTCCTTGGTGATCTCTTTTACATGGTGCACTGCTTCCTTATTGTTGCTCTCTTTGACAGGCTGAGCCGTTTCCTTAGCGACCTCGTTGTTAGGTAGTGTAGTCTCCTTGGTGACTTGTTTGACTGGCTGTGTAGTCTCCTCTTTGATAGGCTTTGAAGAGTCATCCGTCGTTGCAGTGTGATCCAATGTTGATTCATGGTCGATGTTGGTGGTGGTGGTGGTGGTGGATAATGATACGGGTTGTTGTTGAGTTGTTGTTGTTACTGGTGGAGTGGAGATAGCATGGTAATGGTTTTCAGCAATTCCGAGCGATTCGATTTCATTATCCCGATCGTCCTCATTTTCTAAACCTTGTAGTGCTGGGAGAATCACATTCATGGGACTCTTGGCACCATGATTCGACTGTTGTGGTTCCTCAAAGGTGGGTACATCATCAAAGTAATCGTCGTCATCGTACGCATCTTCAAACACTTCACTTGCAGAATCAAGACCAGCGATCGATGATTTCCGTGAACCAGCACGAGGTGTTGATGCTTGATCATCCTCATCTTCTTCCGATGGTGGTGGTTGAAGATCCTCCTTCTTTTTGGTGTCACCATTCATGGTCTTACAAACATGTAAGTGAGTTGTTTCTATTCACAGAAATATATATCACATACCTTATTCGTATCCTCGATGGGGTGTTGTTGTCCTTTGGATGGTTCCTGAACATTATTATTGGTTGGTGGTGGCGTCGACTCCACTTGAGCCGTGGTATCCGTCAAGGACGACGACGACGACGACACTGCTCCCTCATTGGACAAGGTGGACGAGGCAATGGTGTTGACAGACTTTCGAGATTCCTGTGATTGAGCTGACGCTGTTGAACCTGGACGACTTGGCGATTTGGGTTTGATGGCGATGCCTTTCCACGCTGTCTTTCTCGGGGTGTTGGCATTCTTTGCAGTATCCGACTTGCCCTTTGCCATGGTGATGACTGGAGAACAACAAGCGATTCAAACGAATGTAAAGCGGAACAAGACAAGGGAAAAGAGAAAAAAGGAGAATGGGACGAGGAGTTGTATCCAAGTGACAAAGAGAGCGAGAGAGCGAGAGAGAGACACACACACTACTGAGTGAGATCTTCTAATGGCATGGATGAAGTTGCCCATTCGATGTGATTTGTCGACTTTGCGTGGTACAAGCACATGCTCAAAATGGATATTGATTTGTTGTGTACCTGGAGAGCCCATTTGGTATCATCATCGGCTATATAAATCACATCCCTTTCCATCATTCATCAAGCCCTTTTTTCATTAGATTCACCCGAGAATGTCTTTCTCCTTACTTTAATCGTGCCTGAGATTCATGCAATTAGTGCAAATTGAAAACATCCTCTTCTACTACTCAGCTCATTACATCTCGGTCGGTCGTAACAAGATCGATTCTGCAATAAACTACTACTACTGCGCGTATCATTCATGACACAGGGAGGCGCTCTTTTACCATAAACATTCCCCGTTCCTCTTGATTCTGATTCACCCATTATACAATCATGAAAGCATCTGCTTGAAAAAGATTAAGAAATCCCACTTGCGTATCCATGGAAACGCTCTCAATTGAAAATGTGCTTAAATGCATGAATCAGTTGGATGGGTGTCAATCAACAACAGCTTTATCTCAAAAAGTCACATTTCACTATTCTATCACTATTTCCTCTCCCCCTCCTATATGAAAGTCGCGACGGCATTTCAAGGTGTCAACCGCTCCATTGTCAAAGAGGCACGATCAGCGGTATGTGTATATATATCCATGGTACCATGCTTCCATTACAATTAACCCGCCAACATGACAGACATTGGACTTGTATAGAAGCCTTTTGAAAGCAGCAGCACAATTCCCTGAATCACACCAATGCTACTTTTTACGTGAAACAGTGCGTGAGCGTTTTCGTTTCCATCGTCATGAGACGTCTCGACAACGTGTATTAAGGTGTTTGCAGGAAGGGAGCAAGGTAAGATAATGCGTGGTATATACAACTAGCAGCTAAAGTAGGCCCCGTGTATAGGCACTCGAGATCATGTGTGATGCAAAAAGCAACGCTGTTTATATGGAACGCATTGACGCATTGGCTACTGCAAAAGCAGGCCCTTTAAAACACGTGGTTGGAAAGGTAAATAAAAGACATTGGTGTGTGCGTGTAGGTGAGGTATTCATTGTCTCTTTCTTGTTTTTAGTTGCGAAGGATACCTGATGTAAGTAGAGAGAGAGGGAGAGAGAGCTATGACAAGCAAGAATGGATCACTCACTCATTGTACGATAGCTCAACAAGCGTGCATCTGCAGCACTCGACATTCGATCCTCATCATCACGGAAACGGGATCCCAATGCTCGGATGGCGGCACCTGAACATCTTTGCAAATTGGCACGCATCACACAACCTGCACCTTATCAACCACCGCCCAATCAACCCATCAAAAGGCAAAAGTTCACCAAGCGAAAACCTTACATGGTATCCATCAGGACCCATGATGCCAACGGGATTCCTTTTATACGAGTGCGTGGGTGGCGGCAACCTGTACAGACATCCATGATGATCAAGACCCGAGTCAAGAAGCTTCAACAATGGATGGATACGATACATGAATTGCAAGATCTCAGGCGAATGATTCGAAGCGAACGCATCTTTTATGATAATCTTGGTATCCATGAGGACTTTAAGGAATATGGTACGTTTTGCTCTCCACTTTTGAAGATCCCCTTTTTAATCAGTGCATGTGTGACATTTTTAGAATACCACATGACTGAAGCAGAGAAATATTATTCCCAATTACGTTCTCGAATCCAAGGCAATGGCATTGATGACCATACTACTCTGAGAGAAGAATAGAAGGATGGGGGACCTTCCATATCAAGGGTTTTCCGCCCCGTGGAGACAGCAGCAGCAGTAGTAGTAGCAGTAGCAGTAGCAGCTAGTAGGGGTTTTCGTGTCGGGTGATTTTTACATTGTCCGAAAATACAGGCGGCATGAATTTGTTTCGTTTCTTCTTTTTCTCTCTTTTGCTTTTTCTCTCTCTCTGAATTCTCTACACAACATGGTTATCCGCCGTGTATCTGAAGCTGTTCCAGTGGCTGATCCCATTGGCGGTTCTCCCAAGCAAAATGCTTACATGCAAGGCATTACCGAACAATTCACCATCTCTGATGATTACTTGCAAAAGATATGTGATCATTTCATTCAGGAAATGAACAAAGGTCTCAATACGGAGGGACATACGCTGGCCATGATTCCATCCTATGTTGAAGGACGACTTACAGGTTTGTAGAGAGAAAAAAAGTGACACCTGGATGAAACTCATTTGCTATTATGATAGGTCAAGAAAAGGGTCATTTTTTAGCGCTTGACTTGGGTGGCACGAATCTTCGAGTGGTACTGGTGACGCTGGAAGGAGAAGGCAAATACACCACCAAGTATTCCAAATCTCGTGTGACAGAAGATTTAAAGACTGGGCCCATGCGTGCTCTTTGTGGTAAGTCAAAAAAAAAGTTGCATGGTGTGTTTGTTTATTTGACTGATCCACGTGGCCTCCTATCAGATTACATTGCTGAATGTGTGGATGACTTTTTGACACAAGAAGGCTTGACCAATTCGGAATATACATTGTACCTTGGCTACACCTTTTCATTCCCTGTGCTTCAATCCAAGGTCAGTAGAGGTGGAGGAGGTCATCATCATCATCATTCCCCATGTATGCTCACGTATGAAAACAGATCAACCGTGGAATTTTGAAATCATGGACCAAAGGATTCAATTGTTCGGGAGCAGTGGGCAAGGATCCGGTGATGTTATTACAAGATGCACTTTTGAGGAAAAACGTACCCGTCAAAGTGTCTGCTTTGGTGAATGACACGGTTGGCACTTTACTTTCCCATGCCTATCGGAACCCCAGTACAAGCATCGGCATGATTCTCGGGACTGGATCGAATGGAGCGTATATTGAAAAGATGAGCAAGATTGGCAAATGGAAAGGTGGCAAGACCACAAGTGAAGAAATGATTATCAACATGGAATCGGGATCATTTGACAATGAGCGTGTGGTGCTTCCAGTGACACCATTTGACAACAAAGTGGATCGGCAATCCATCAATCCCAACAGCCAAATCTTTGAAAAGATGATATCTGGCATGTACCTTGGAGAGATCGCACGCAATGTATTATTGGATATGATGGATCGCGAGATTATCTTTGGACCTATTGACAACCGCTTCGATTGTAAGGCGTGGAGCAAAGAAATATCAGGTCACTATGCGTTTGAAACGTCGTACATGTCCGAGATTGAAAAGGATCCCACAGCTGACTTGAGCCAAACCAAAAACGTGCTTGATCTCAATTTCAACATGCGTGATGTATCGACCGTGGAATGCAAAATGATTAAGCGTGTTTGCGAATTGGTGGGAACAAGAGCAGCCCATTTAGCAGCAGCATCGATTGCAGCTATTGTCAAGCATTGCGGTGTCACGGAACAAGAGGGCACAGACGTGGGTATCGATGGATCGCTGTTTGAATTTTACCCTTCATTCGAGGATCGGATCTATGAAGCATTGACCAAACTACTCCCAGAGTACAAGGATGTGCGTAAAACAGTACGATTGGGTCTGGCCAAGGATGGAAGCGGTGTGGGTGCCGCCCTGACAGCATGCGTAGCAGCAGCCATGGAACAACGCCAATCTGGTACCATTGCCTAATCATCCTTGGAAAACATTGTTCAAATATGGAAATTCCCCTTTTGCCTGAAAATAGATCGCCCATCACACACACACACCGTGTCATATATACACACACTGCCTCTGATATAGTCAAATGTCAATCAATAAATGGCAAGAGCAAAACAACAATCCTGTCTTGAACAATAAAGAACAATTGTCTGCTGCTGCTATGGAGGCAATTGTTGTTCCCTTTCTCTCTCTCTCTCTCTTTTCGTTATTCCCATCGAAACAGCAAAGACATGCACAAATCGCTTTGTCTCATTCTCTTTATGCTATTGGCAGCCATTGTTCCTATTCAAGGCTACATGGTGGTCAAACCCACCCCCACATCGCCTGGCAACATTAGAATGGCAGCATTATCAACAGCAGCACCCACTGAATCACCTCAACGAAAATTGATCAAACGTAACAACGTCCAAAAGACACTGAGCTATATCCAAGATCAAGCCGAAGCATGCAACAGCCAAGATGATGATCCCATTGATAAGAACGTTGATGAGAAAATCCGCCAACTATGGCAAACAGTGACCGTGTATTGTGGCAACAATCAAGTCAAGACCGTCACCAAAACCAAAACAGCGACCGCTACCGCTACTGAGACGGTGTACTCTGATGATGATGACGATGACAATGAAGAATATGAATGCGATGATCAATGCTGGAGTGATTACTTATGGCGTAAGTTGTTGTCAATAATCAAAAATGGAAACACCCGATCTGATTGCTCCCTCCAATTTGCAGATACATACGGCTATGGCATTTCAGTAGCCCAAGGCTTTACTGGCATTGCTTGCATCATTATTGGTCTTTATTTCATGGTCTTTGGTTTTCGCTACTTTCGCCCAACATTGGGTCTCGTTGGATTTGTCTTTTTTGGTAAGTAAATCTTGCCAGGAACCCGTATATGATGATGGCGGTGCTCACATGATTTATGCAGCTACCATGACATGGATCGGCCTCGTAAACAACGAACCCATAACAGGTTATCCACACAATGAGATTGTCTACATTTGCGTCAGCATTGGTTTGGGTATACTTGGTGGTATCTTATTCATGTTCTTTTATCCTATTGGCTTGTATTTTGTGGGAGGTAGGTGTTGTTTTATGAATACAATGGCAACAAACTGATACTCATTCTTTAATTTTTAGCTTTGGGCGGTTTCTTTCTTGCAGTCTATATCATGTCATGGCGAGAAAACCTTGTTATCCAAATCGTAAGTCTTCTTTATATATCACGCAACGATAAAAATTCTAACTCTATTTTATGTTCATAGAAAGTGGCACGTATTTGTTTTATCATTGGTATGGGGGTTATCATGATAATCCTCGTGGTGCTTGTAGAAAGCTATGCGATTGTGTTTGCAACGTCATTCACGGGTGCCTACTTGTTCATCCTCGGACTTGACTTTTTCGTACACACAGGTTTCATCAATGCCATGCTGTTGATCTTTGATGGCAATCCCAATCACTACAATGTTTATATCATGAATCGCCCTGTGATTGTCATGTTGGCCTTTGTGGCAGTCCTGACGCTATTTTCAGCTGGATGGCAATATTATTGGAACTTTATCAAGAACAAGCGCTTCTTTGGAATCAATGTCGTACCAGAAAAGGCTGCGTAACCAACAAGCGTGCCAATTTGTGTTACCCATTCCTCCCTTTTGCATATCATAACCGAATCCTCCTTGCATACTATTCCCCTTTTCTTTAATCATACTACTTTTGCTTTTCATATGAATAACTAACAAAAAAAAAGAAGAAGAAAAAAATGATGCCATGACTTTTTACAATGAATTGTGTTGTGTGTGTGGGTGTACTATGTTGTGTTGATATCTTAGGAAGCGGCAGCAGAGAATCTGTGAATATCGGCCTCGTTGCTATTGGCAGCAGCAGTGGAAATGTCAAAGATTTGACCAGGATCAGCATAGATGTATTCACGAGGAACAGCGGAGAAGGCGGCCTTCATGCCGAGAATGAAGCTGGTGTCCTTGTACATGTGATAAATATTGGAATTGCGGACAATGGTAAAGAGTTGATGCAAAAGCTGGTATCCCTTTTGGCGTACTTCAGGAATTTCAGAGCCAAGCAAGTAGCGATGGACATGGGAAGCGACTAACAAGGTACGTAACGAAGGATAGCAATAGCAATCGAAAAAGTCAGGATCTTCGGACCAGCGTTCCATGACATCGACCATCAATTTGCCATGTTCCAAGCAGCGAATAAAAGGTAATTGAATGACATCTCCAGGTTTGGGCAAAAAGACTTGGTATAAAAAGAGCCATGCACCATGCCATTCCACCAAGAAATGGTATCTTAAGCGACGCATCCATACTTCGACAAGGGAGCGGTGGCACACGGGGTGTTTGCGAGAATGCTTATTGGGTTCATCACGGAAGCACTCATACCCCGAACAAGTTTCAAGAGTAATATCCTCGAGGTGGCATTCGCTTGTGATCCATTTTGGCAATTCATGATAGAGACCCCACATTTCATCCTCGAGGGCTTTGACTTGAGCACCATCGATCGAGGGAGCATTGGTGTTGTAGCATCCTTTCCAGATAAGACGGATATTCTCAGCCAGGCGACAACGAAAGTAAATGTATTCCTCCTTGAGTTTCTCCACCATTTGCAAGCACTGCTCGGAAGGACGTTGCTTGTGGACATGCATATAAGGTGCGCATAACACGTGTTCTTGCATTTGCATGTTGTGCGAACCAGCGTCGGCTGTGAAAATAGCCCAGAACAAGTGTCGTAGTAAATTTTGTTGCCATACCGACATATTTCCATAGTGGGCATGGAGCATGTCGATCATGATCGCCATCTGTTGCCGGGACATGGCACATTGCTGCAAATAGCCGTTCTCTGCTTCGTACAACATGATGTTGAATGTAGCGTGTAAGGACATGATATCGATGCCATTGGCGACTCGTGCATCCCGCAGTTGTTTGGTGTGGTAATAAAAGGCGTGCGATATGATCTCGTGGTTGTCGACTTTCATGGCATGCAGATTCACACAGTGGGTAAACATGAGACATAGCACAGAGCTCAGCAGCAAGTCATATTCGCCATTCTGGTCAAAATGAGGAGAAATGAAATCTGGGAGTGCTGAGAAGGAGTAGCAATCATTGTAGAGAGCAATCATCATTTCCACTTCTTCTGTAGACACCATCGCTCGCACAAGGTCGATCGATAAGTATTCGGTATCTGCAAGCATCTTGGGCACAGGGGGAATCGTTTCTTGAGGCAAAATACCCATCAGGTTGAGGATGCGACCATTGCGACCAAAGAGGCCTTTGAACACCTTGTCTTGCACACGCCATTCAGGTTGTCCTGGCACAGACACATTGATAAGCCAACTTGCAGTGTAGCGTCGCATGTGATGATGCATATCAGCTTCGAGACGGATATTACGCACAAGGTTACGCTTTGTGTTCGCTAGCACCACTTGTGATTGCCAATCTTGCACCGCATTCTGCTCCACATAATTCTTGAGCACTTCAAACTTGCCCCTCGTCTCATACAAGAGTCGCTCAAGAATAGCCGCCTGCTCGTCTCGGCTCATATCGCTATATGGAAACTCCTTGGCATACAAGCAACGTCGATTGTTCTCCAGACAGTTACGGCATGGATGTCCTTTGTCACATTGCTTTCGAGACGACCGACAACTATAAGAAAAAAAAAAGTATGTCAACATGAGTGAGTGGTCGATCCCACATGGAAGACAATCCCCCCATTACTTTATACAAGTTTCAACTTGACGACGACGTTTATGGGGAGGTGACCTGGTGGACATGATGAGCAAGTGGAGAGAGAGAAAAAAAGAGGTGGGGTGTGTGTGTCCAAAAGAGAGAGGAAAAAAGGGAAGGAGAGTCTGTACCACCTAACAAGATGAACTTGCATGTAAAAGATTAATCTTAATCCCGCTTTGTTGAGAAGCTTATACTCTCTTACTGCTATATATACTCCTAAATGCCTCCAAAACGACCTCGTCAACCAGACAATGATACAGAGCCTACAACTATCGTTCGATCCAGTCGTGAATCCAAAAAATGCAACGAGTCAGTGTTCTTGAACGACTCTTTCTTTTTTCCCCTTCGCCCATGCTGAATTACATACCTCCTCCAACTTCTCTTGTCCAGATGCCGACGCCGTCATGTGAAGTGCGATGAACAACGACCGAAATGCGGCAATTGTGTAAAGTCCAATGCAGAATGCAGCTATTCGCATAGCGGCATGCGCTACGACCATATTTCAGACCGTCAAAAACGCGATGACATGTACACTGAAATTGATGATATATCGAAACGCGTTGAAGGATTGCTTGCCGGGGCACAAAGTGAGGTAGGTAACAAGATGGATGCTTCATACATCGATGCATATTAACACGTAATTTATAGCCAACTCATGATGATGTAGCAAGATTGGCATTGGATTATGGATGGCAAGTGACGCTCACATCAGGCGGACGCAAATGCATTTCTACGAACATCAACACTATTGGACAACTGGCAACAATTGTACCTGACGCATTGGGTAACGTTTATGGAACCAACCATATCAACAACAGCAGTACTCCTATTTCCTTGCAGCAGCAGAAACCATCACCTATCGCCAGTAGCTGCAGTAATCCTGAGAGTGATGTGGTTCATTTACCGGTGCGCACCTCATTACAGCAATACATGCAGCCTTATGATCTTCAACCGACAATATCCACTTGCCCCTGCATGTTGACTTTTATCATATCGCCATCACTGTTATTGAGTGCATCCAATGATCCAGAACTCTTAGCACTTGGCGCCACCATTCATAGCGACGCTTCACTTTATTGCTGTATACACAATCCTCAGAGTCCTTTTATCCCTGATTCATTCTCATCCATACAATCCACCCCCATTTCCTTGCCACAACTCACGAGATTCAGCGACTGCACTCTTTCGAATGTGTATTGGAATCTGATAAAGACAGCACGACTTTTTGATGAATCACAATTCAATCAAGCCTATATCAACATTGGATCAACTATCACAAAAGCATTGTCACTAGAATTGCACAAACCAACCACTGCTTTCGATTCAACCTCTATTGAAGCTGAAATACGCAGACGGATCTTTTGGGCCATGTGGCTACTTGATACACAAATACCACTCTTACTCGAACGACGTACAACCATACAGCTCGACAGCATTCAGATTGAACGACCCATGACATGGGAGGGAATGACCGATGAAGATAGGGGATATACCGAATGTCTGCAATACCTTATCGATGTACGATGGCTACGTATGAAGATTGAACAAAATATTCAAAGCATGATGGATGAAAAGGACGAACACAAGTTGCTCAACATGGTGATCCAGCAAGTACGACAATTACGACGCTTTTATGAACGTGTGGATGACAAGTACAATGTTGAAATGATCAACAGCACCAATGCATGCACTCAATGGCAGAGACGATGTCTGTTTATCCTGTTGCTCGAATATGCATTGAATTGGCTCGTGCTCTTTGATCGCTTTTTACCAGCAGTCCCTGATCCAACAAATATATCCGGCAAACGATTCCCTGACAACCTTGCAGTATCCATGTGCCGTCAAGCTGCAGATCTCATGACACTGGTCTTTGAAAAATGGGTGTGGGACACGTATGATTGCCAATTCCGTCTCTTTTTCAATCATCTTTGCAACACAGTATCAGTACACAAGGTAAGCTGGAAAGTGTTATCATGAGGGGGATGGATGGATGGGCTCACCTTCCGTGGTATTTTAGTATTTATGCCGATGCCCTGGTGTCTCGACTGTACATAAATGGAAAGCATATGCATCCTTGCAATTTATTTACAACCTCATTGTTCGGATACCTGACATGCACAACTGCACCATAGCCAAGAAGCTCTTGGAGGATATTGCCTATGCCTTGGAAGACTTGCGTGATGTGGCCGAAATTGACTGGACCCCAAACGAGGACCTGAATGTGATTGAAAGCATCACCAAATACTTTTCAGAATGGAAACCCTCCTATGACCCTTTACCACCTTACGATAGCATCAATATTTTCGCAAAAGAATCAGCCACCATGATCACTATCATAGAGATGCGCAAAAAGGCAGCTCAAGATATGTCTCTTGTAGTACCTGCTGTATAATAAATCAGATACTCTAAGTCTATTACAATCTCAATTGTTGGTTATAAAATAAAAGTACGCTAAAGCCCTCGGAACATGGAGATGTCATCCATACGGGAGCGGTTATAAAGAATGTTGTGTGGGCAAAATATATCATGTCAATCACTGTTGATGTTGATTATTGTGGATCCTTCACTTTGAGCAATCTGTATCTTTTCGTATGTATGATTGATATGATAAATGACTACTACTACTACTACTACTACTACTCAATATCTGATAATCATAAAGCGATAGCCTCGATCGTTTGAGATATCCATGCTAATATGGATATAGCACATTGATTGGAAATAGAATGAAAAAATGTCACGTGATCCCAGAAAAAAATCGAAAAAAGAAGAGTTGGAGACACGGGGATTTGAACCCCGGGCCTTTTGCATGCAAAGCAAACGTGATACCACTACACCATATCCCCACTTTACTCCTTATTACTGACACGTCCGTGGTGAGATGGTCAACCTCGAGTTGCCATTTTCGTCAGCTGGATTTTGTTTTTCTGAAACTTCTTTATTATTATCCACTCGATTGTTCTGAGGATCATTATTTGTTCTAGCGTATGGATGTTTGAATAAACCCTGGTCTTTCGTCTTGTATTTCTATTTGTGAGCCGTTTTGTTGAAGCAGTTGTGATTGCTTATTGATTGACGTGGAAGACTCCTTGTGATTACTCGATTTGGATATTTGAACACTCTCGCTACAAGCCTTACTGCCCTACGTCTCATTACCGGTACCCTGACACGGACATAATATACCTCAAAATTTCCTTTTTTGGATATCAAAAAAGTCGTCGCAGCGCAATGAAACTAACACCATAATGTAGCGGAGGAGGAATACTATCGATTGCTGAAGACGTTGAATTTTTAGGGGAGGTGGTTGTGTGGCAATTGGGATGCAAAGACCAACTGAGTGAAAATTGAGCGGAGAAGGTGGGCGATGTGCCTTGTTCAATCCCAGCTGGGGGTCATCTCTTGGGTCGTGGCAAGTGCTGTTGATGCTTGCTGGTTTATTTGATAACGAAATACCTTTGGATGCATGGATGTATTTTTGTTTATTAAAGCATGTATATTAACAGTTATAACTTGTAGCCCATTACAAAAAAAAGCAGTCGCTAATGAACATTATAACATCAACAACTGGTACCTAAAAAAGTGATGTATGCGATGAGTGCTATAAAGTAACGGGCTCTATAACTTCAAGAAATCCAAGAGCCTAATACCGGTTCGGGTGCGTTTGATATGGGAAAAGGAAAAAGGCATCTTATTTATTGAATGTACATATAAAGCTAAGGACCTGTGATAATTCAAGCATGCATATCCAATGTCTTCTTTCACTACTTTATCACCGCCTCCTCAGCACCCTGGTGAACCCCAATGGCAGACGTTCAGTGATTGGAACAAGACAAGACCCGTAACGGATCCAGTGGAGATGCCTGCATCGGAAGAAGATCGACTTGCTGATGAGTTTCGATTGCACAACATTGTCGATGAAAGCAACGATCCAAACAGTTGGGGAGCACCGCCTGAAGCACCACCTGCATGGGGAGGTAATAGTATCAAGGATGACGGTGCTGGATGGTAAAGGTGGTTTTATTACTGCTTCCTTAGAAAGACTAGTATCATCCATCAATGATGCCCATCAGGATCACCCCTCTCATATCCCACTCTTGTATACAAATAAAGCATCACATGAGCAGGTGTCTTATTGTTATTGCTGTTATCGCATTCAAATGATATTGATCCACATTCCACCATTTCATTGTTTTCTCTTTTCGAGGATTAGGTTATGACATTCATGCACTATCCCCACCATTTGTAAGGGCAAGAATCCATGTTCATGATGCACAATTAAAGGAGTGCTGTCATCCATCATGCTCCACAGCATTTTTTATATTGCTTCTCTACGACTTCACAATGCTCTTTGCAACCATGTGAATGAGAGCTGTACATTGTCATTCTAAATTTCTTGTCGTGGTGGTCGTCATTGTTATATTTGGCTCTTGCCCATTATCAACTATGCTTGAATACAGTACCCTCTATCACTTCCTTGTTCAAACCTATCAGGATAAACCTTCATTGTGCTTTGAGATTCACACAGGGAACACAACATTCTTGGTCACCCGGATTCGATAGTGCCTAAATCAATAGTTGGTGAGGTGCGGACATATGCATCAAGCATCCCTGGTGGTACAATCCACACCAGATCTCGCACTGATCACATCATCCATGTTAGGGTGGAGTAATAAATGGATCATGCAGCGGTCCCATTGTACAATATCTTATCTCTCTTTGATAATGGTGTATATCCACTGTGCGTATTGCATCATTCATGCGGTTTATTTAACAGCTTGTGAATGGGAAAATCTGCTATGTTGTCATGCTACAGCAAAGAGCACGCATCTCTATGGAAAATTGCGCGATGTACCTTTAGAGCTTATATATACGTGGAGTATGAGAGACGATAACGGCATTATCAACAACAATCTCAACGACTACTACTACTACTACTATGCCTCCAAACACCGACAGTACTAAAGTGGATGATGAATTGAGCCGTATAACGCTTGAAGAGCTGGATCTCAAGAAGCTTGTCCGTGAACGAGGATTCTATGGTGTGCATCCGGATGTTTATGCAAGTATCTCTCGTATATATACATAAATGCATGAATGCTAAATCATAATGGTCAACGATATTAGTACCCACCTCTTGAGCCTTTTGAACACAAGGACCCAGGTCATTTGGCTGATCCTACCAAAGCTTCACTTTTGAATGCTGCCACCAAGGTCTTTGATGTCACTCCAAACATTGGTACCGAGCTCCATGGCATCCAGTTATCACAGCTATCTGAGCAACAAAAGAATGATCTAGCATTGCTTGTCGCTGAGCGTGGTGTTGTCTTTTTCCGTAGCCAGGACCTTACTGCCAAGCAAGCACTGGAATTTGGTCGTCATTTTGGACCTCTGTAAGTGTTTCTCATATACATCTATGCTCATCAAACTAAAATGCTCTATGTAGTCATGTGCATAACGTTGGCCCTCATCCACCCAATGCTCCTGAAATTCTTACCATCCAAGTTGAACATGATAAGTAAGTAGTAGGGTGCTCAACAAAAGGTGTTGTTGTTATCGTCAAGTCATCTAATAATAGTATTTTAGTCCGAAAGTCCGTGAGCGATATGCATTGAGAAGTGCGGGTGATGGTAAGTAGAAATCTACCTCTGAAGCCGCAGCTCATATGCTAATTATACTGGGTTCATGTTGTTGTAGGTTGGCATAATGATATCAGCTACGAATTGCAGCCTGCAGGTCTTACCTTTTTGAAGATTGATACACTACCAGAAGTCGGTGGCGATACGCTTTGGGCGTCTGCATACACAGCCTATGATCGACTTTCACCTGCCTGGCAAAAATTTGTCGAAGGATTGGAGGCTGTACACTCGGGTGATGTCCATCGTGAAACTGCACGTATTACAGGCTATCCTTTACGTCGTGAAGCACCTGACAATGTCCATCCAGTTGTGCGTACACACCCAGTTACAGGATGGAAGAGCTTGTACGTGCAACGTGGCTTCACACGTCGTATTGTGGGTTTTACGAAACGCGAATCTGACGCCGTGCTCGAGTTCCTTTTCAATCATATCGAAAGTGGCCATGATTTCCAAGTGAGGTTCAGATGGCAAGAGGATTCCATTGCTGTATGGGATAACCGTGCCACGTATCATACTGCCATCAACGACTACTTTGGCAATGGTATACGACATGGCTTCCGTATCACTCCCACTGTAAGCTTTCTTTGTCGTCGTCATAGTCCATCCTTGTCTACTTTACTCATCTTTTTATTATAGGCTGAAAGACCCTACTTTGATCCCAATAGCAAGTCGCGTCAACAAGTTTTGGATGAAAAGGCATCCGTCACCAAGAAGGATTAATCATTGTAATATTTACAGAAGCGGTTTATTATACAATAAACAAAATGCAGTTTTTACATAAAGTCATCATCATCATTACTACTCATTACTTCTAAAGCTAATTTCTCATTTTCAGCCTCTTCTGTGAGCCTGCTCATGTTGACAATATCGTCCTCCTCGTCATCTTCCATCTGCGGTTGGAGCCATTTCTCAGCATGAAACTTGTCGAGCCAAGTCTTGCGCCTTGCGCTAAACACTGCATTCTCCCCATCACGCGGTGGTGGTTGACTCATTAAGCTGATCCGGTAAATGTTTTGTACATCCTCAGATGATGCTACTTCGCCACCTTCTTCATCGTCGTCAATAAATGAAGAATCCATCCGCGACAAATCGGTTGTATTACTACACCCTTCATCATCATCATCGCTGGCAACTCCTCCTCGTCGTCCTCCTCCCTTGTTGTTGTTTTCTTCATCACTACTGAGCTCAGCTTCCAAGTCCAGAAATGGATTATGATGTTGATTACGCTTCTGACGTTGTCGTTGTCCGTTGCCATTCATCTCAGGTACGGATCTGGATTTCTCATCATTGTCGGCTTCATCGTCATCATCCGAAGCAATACGCATTTTTCCATTTCGACGGCGTCGTGCAAATACAGGGGATGGTGAAGAGAATCTTGATCGCTCCGGTGATATGATAATATGTGCATGTGTTGGCGATGATGATGATGATACTATTGATCTGGCCTCGTTCACAGTGATGGATTTGCGTAATGGGGATGATGCTTTGTTATTATCAGGTGATCGGATATCAATGATAGCAGAAGGTGATGGTGATGGTGGCAGTGGTCGTCGTCGTCGTGAAAGAGGTGATGGTGGAATAAATTCAACACGATTGGTATGATTGCCTTGATCATTAAGCATGGCTCTTCGCAAAGGTGAAGGCGATAAGGTTTTGTCAGACATGTCGTCATGTATTGGTGTAGTTTGCATGAACCGATCAGGTGATGATGACACTGCTAATTGCTGTTGTTGTTTTGGAGATGAAGGTTGTAATGGTGGTTGTTGAGCGGGTGATGATAATGGTTGTGATGGTCTCTTGTCTTTGGATGATGATGATGAAGCTATTGGGTTATGGTGAATGGGACTCTGGAACCCTGTATGGGACGATGGTAAATCATCTTCGTCAGCAGGACCATGAAAAGATGATGGAGCACCTTCATAATCCTCTCCAACCTTATTTTCCAGCATCTGATGAAAGGAAGCATCAAAGGGTGTATCTTGAATGGGTATCTTGTTCTCCAATGCCTCCAGCATGTCAAAGTCGATTTCAAAATCGTCATCGTCGCCAAAAGACGGTGTTGAAGATCGAGTCTTGGTTGGAGGAGCAGGTGCCGTCTCATTGGTAAGCCACGCTTTGATCTTGATTACATTCATTCTTTCCTGAACCAACAGAGCTGCCGTCTCGCTGAAAGGGGGTGGTCGTGTGGTGAGCCATTTGAGCATAGCAGGTGCAATATTGACATCATCCTTGATGATAGGCGTTTGTGGATTGGGGGATGTTTTCACAGGAGATTCATCCATCAAAGGAGCCGTTTTACTGAGTTCTGGTGGAAGGATACGCTCGAAACTCTCATCTTGCTGCTTGTCCTCTTGAAGATCTTGCGTACAATAATCGAAATCAAACTCGGCAACAAGTTGATCATAGTCGGTGTTGGATGTTGCTGTAGTAGTGGTAACCACAGGTGCTGCTGGCTGCTGTGGTGCGCCATCATCATCACTTCCCAGATCAAAATCAATCTCAATATCCTCATCATGCCGTGGTTCATCACATGAAGGAGATCCAACGCGAGGTCGTTTATCAGGTACAGCGGGAGGTGTGGTTGCCTTGCGCTTTGTTGTTTGGATGTCGTTATTCGGTACAGGCTGATTAACGATATCATCACGTGTTGGTGGTGGGTCAGGTGGCTGTCGATGATTGTTGTTCACTGGAGCCTTTCCTTTGTTCAAGAATGTCGAAAGGGTTGATTGCTTTGGACCAGGTTGACGTGGCCGAATAGGGATGGGTAAAATAAGCTCGTCAGTTGTGCGTGATGAACGTGTTGGCATGATTAATTCGTCGTTATTGAATTGTGGCTGGCTGTTACCAGGTTGGCTGGATTCATCACCGTCCATCATTTCACGTAACAAGCGTCGTTCCATATTCTTGATCATCGATACAAATTGCATTGTACGCCGACTATGCCCGACACGATGATGACTGGTAGGCTGAACATTGGTAGGCAAGTATCGTTTTGCTCTTTCCATTGGTGATCGTTCTTTGGGTGGCCAATGTTTCTCGAAAGCTTCCTCCAAAGTACCTGAACCGAGGCTGTGTAAAAACTCTTGTCGTGTAGCATCATTCAATGTTCCATTCGACTCGACAGCTTTTGTCCTTTTTGATTTGCGAGCCGCGGGCTTGAAAAATGTTCCAATGTCGAGCCGTTTTTGACACCACACTGGACGATACTTCTCGGGCAAAACAGACGGATTGGTTGCGTGATACTCAATATCTCCACCTCTGGCAATGGCTCGTTGTACTTGATTATAGGCAGCTTTGGCCTGGCTATACTTGCGTTCTTCTTGCTCAGTCATAATCATCACACATCGTCCTTGTCGTTTTCTTCCTGTGCGTCCCATGCGTTGAAGCTATTAAGCAGTTTGATAAGCAAGCGTATTCCACAAATCATCTCCGTTAAAACATACCATACGAATAGGTGAACTCTGCGAATCATAGCAAATGATCAAATCCACTTCGCCGATATCCAATCCTTCTTCTCCAATAGCAGTAGCCACCAGTACATTGAGTTCTCCACGCTTGAATCGCTCTACAATCTACGCATATATATATGTTAATGAGTTGAAAAGGGGAAAGCGATCATACGTTTGTTACCTCTTTTTGTTCTCTTTGATTAAGACCTTTTCTTCCATCTCTGCCACCAGCTTGACCAACAAACAAAGAGCAATTCACCATGGGCTTATGCTGATCAAGGACGCGAATAATCTCATTGACTGAGGATCGAAATGACGAAAAGACAATAATACGGGTATCCTGCTCATTGTTGTTACTGAGATGATCCAACACGGTAGACAAGAGACGTTCCATTTTGGGATGACCCATAAACCCAGGTTGTGTTTGGCGCTGCTTAAGATCCTCAATCATGTTCTTGAGCTGATAATCACGCAAGAGCTTGTACTTTTCCTTGGGTAGATTCTTCCCCGAGTCAGCAATATCCTGAAGATCCTTGAGAAAGCTTTCAAGATGTTCCACAAAGGGCGCAATACCATGATGTACAAGATAGTCGTATGCACGTGAAAGAGCTTGAGCAATGCTAAAGTCGGTAGCAACCATCGATTTGACAGCATAATTCATGTTGCGTGCATTGGCTGAAAAGTGCTTCTGTGCCTGTAGCAATCCAAATGGCGTGTTGCGTTCTGCGTCAGTGGTGAAGATAGCCTGAAAGCGATTCAATCGATTAAGAGCAGGCTGAAAAAACTTGTCGCGAAACTGGCTCATGATCTCTGGTACTACGCCCATCGCGCCTTCCATATAGCTGAGTCGTACAGTGATATGCTGGATACGTTTGCCAAAGGAGTATTCTTGAATATCCATCGACTCTTCGGTGCGGATCTGGATATTGGTGATATGCAATTGCTTTACGACTGTTTGAACATTCATCAAATTGGTGCCTGGTGTAGCTGTCAATGCAAGTATCCGATATTGATCTTGTTCACGAGAAATCAACTTGACAACTTCACCATAGGCATATGCACCAGTAGCTTTGTGTGCCTCATCCACTACGATACAAGCAATCTGATGTGCAGGGCATATGCGTGATTCGAGATCATTCTTGAGTGTCTGAGGTGTCATGAAAAAGACGCGATGTGAACGCCACAATTCCTTGCGCTTGCCGCGATTGATTTGTCCCGTGATCTCAATGAGCTCTGACTGCGGAATGCCACACACTTTGAAGCATGCCTCGATCTGTTGTGCCACCAATGGCTTTGTAGGTGCCATAAAAATGATCTTGGATTGTGGAAACCATCGCCAATAATTGAACATGACCACTGCCGCGATAAATGTCTTGCCTAAGCCTGTTGGTAGTGCCACCAACGTATTGTAAAATAGCGCCTTTTTGACAATGTTGAACTGATATAAACGCAAAGGATAATTGATTGGATAAATCCATGTAGGCAATTCATTCGCATCAAAGACATGAGCACATGGTGTATCGGCTGGAGGAGGGGGTGGCGGTGTGGGAGGGTTATCAAAGTCATTGCTTCCTAACAGGATCGAGCTGGTGGATATAGATGATGATGATGGTTGTGATCGATTGCTGCTACTTTGTTGCTGTTGTCGTTGGCTTGTCGATGAAAAGAAACTAGTCAAAGGCTGCTGCATCCCAGGACGTTGAACAATGTTACGCTGCTTCTCGGCTGTTTCAGTGGCAAGAATGAGGCAGTCTGTGTCGAGATCGTCAAATTCGTCGTCGTCGTCATTGTCAATCACGATCGGTTGTTCCTGCTGTTTCTCGCTTTGTCTGGCTGCCTGCTTCTCGGCTTCTTCTACAGCTGCTGCCAATAAATCGTCGTCGAAATCAAAGTCATCGTCAATGCCTTCAAGGTCATCGTTCATAGCAACACGTGTGTGGAAAAAGAAAAAGAAGAGAGGAGATAACCTCGCGACTGCGCGTGAATTTACCTCCATGCTGTACCACCACCCCCATTTCAATAATAAAGGTGAGTGGATCAAATTCCTATTTCATTGACTGACGACATTATGTTGTTGATAGGCTACCTTATTATCAAACATGCATAACTGATTCGAGTGTACGTGCATTTCTCATTGTGTCCCTTGTTCCTTTTTATGGTTGGTTCTAATACGTGACTCTTCACGCACACCTGATGTATTTGGTTATGCTGTTTACTTTGATCTACATCCAATGAGCATGGGATGCAACGTAGCTAGAGTATCATATTATCGTCTAGTATGCAAAATGCGGATCACGTACTTGGTTTCTGGATCGCTGATAACCAGGTGAAGCAGGATCAAAAGGAGGATATCGTATCACGCTTACACATATGTAAAAAATAAAAAGGACTTGTATCTCCAAACTTTACAATTAAACGTGGATTCTCTAATGGGACAAAGTTGTTCACAATGGAGGTTGGCGAATATCCGGGCGGCATGGGCCATACATCTTACTTATGGATCCCGTCATATCAGCATCGCTCCTACGTTTGGTCGTACCATTTCAAGGTTTTAACATTGAAGCATATGGATTTTATTCGAATAGCGTTGATCAGCATGTCCAAGAGCACCTTCTGACCAAGTTTCACAATGGATGTGAGCAATCTCGGGGATGTGCACTATACACCCTACTTGCGTTCCATCCGGTTCATAAAATCATCATAAGGAAGCATGCAGTTTTTAAATGAATGGAATTGATCAGTATGACCAAGCGAACCTTCATACCAAGTTTCAAGTTCGAGGTGGGCAATCCCAAGGTTATTCATACTAAATGACATTTCATGCCTTCCGACGGGGTACAGAATTTCCGCCCATCATAGTAAAACCCACATTATACCCTCCCATTCAAAATTTGTAAATGAAGTGTGGGTTCCTTATTAAGACAAAGTTGATCAGCGTGTCCAAGAGAATCTTGTGTGAAAGTTTGAGGTGTGAGAGAGGCAATCTCGAGGTTTTGGGTCACCCGCTCTACATATAATACCATCCGTTCCTCATCCGACGCTCCCATTTTATTTCCCACAATGAAGCCTGCGACTTTAATATGAATGGAGTTGATCAGCATGTCGACGCCCAGCGCCCTGAACAAGTTTCACGATGGAGGTCGACAAGCGCGGGGGTGTCCACTATGCACCCTACTTGCGTTCCGTCGGTCCTATATTTGGACCGCCCAATTCATTGAAACTCATAATGATGCATACGGTTTTTAAATGAATGGAGTTGATCAGCATGACTCAGAGAACCTTCTTACCAAGTTTCAAGTTCAATGTGGGGAATCCCAAGGTAATACATACTAAATCGATAAATGATAAATCCGGCGCGTACCCCATTTCCGACCGCCCATAGTAAACCCCACATTACACCCTCCCATTCAAAACTTTCAAATGAAACATGG
Organism: Lichtheimia corymbifera B2541; assembly: GCA_000697475.1. NCBI lineage: Eukaryota > Fungi > Mucoromycota > Mucoromycetes > Mucorales > Lichtheimiaceae > Lichtheimia > Lichtheimia corymbifera. The sequence continues at coordinate 104,748 of JNEU01001035.1, forward strand.
GTTCTTTATTAATACAAAGTTGATCAGCATGACGAAGAGCATCTTGTTTGAAAGTTTGAGGTCAAGGTGAGCAATCTCAAGATTAGGGATCAATTTACAGTGTGCATGAATATGCATGACAGCTCAACCAACATTAATTTCCAGCTCTTCTGCTCACTGCTTCTTCCCTCTTTCTCTCAACCTCAACTGCTGGCCCATTCAAGTACAACTATCAACTGCGAATGATTGTCCTGCTTCAACCCATCATGTCAAGCCTACGCATGTCTTGATCCTATTGTCTTTGACTGAATGGCAACTCAATGGCGTGTATACAGCCTACTACAGCACACGCGTTTCATGACACTGCACGTTCTCTTGCACCTCCTACCACGATCAATCGTAACAGCATGCATTGCAGCAGTTGCCATTAGCAAGGTCTCCACTTCTTCGTCTCATGCAGTGTTGACAACTTTGTCATTCTACTACAATACACGAGTCCCTTGACACTGCACATATTGCTGCGCGCCTCTCTCTGCCACAACCAAACGTAACAATAGATGCTATTGTCTCAAGCAGCTTCCAGCCTTCTTTAAGCTAGCAGCAGATAGCCATTATATAGACGCAACTTTCTTTACGTGTAGCAACTTGCTTTAATACATACGACTTCTTTTGGATATGGATATGGATCTGAGTATGGGCATATGGGATGGAAGGAATTGGGTATACTGACTGGACTTGGATGATGCCATATCAGCCATCAAGCAATACAGGCAATCACCGTCTGGTGGATCTGCAATGGAAAATGACAAAGAAAGAGATGAATCAACAGCAGGATGGGGAAGGAAACATGTTAGCAGAGACAACCTGGATCTTTTCAACCAACGTATTGGAGATGTAATGGTTATGATGAATGTGATGGGAAATCTTGGCAGTATTGCTTTGGTTGTTTGGGACATCGTCAGCAAGAAGGAGGTACCACATCATATGATTACGGTCGAGGATGGTGATGAATTGGAATGGCATCCGCAAAAAGAAGGCCGCCATGTCTTTGATGAGAAGCATTCTACAGCCATGGATAATATTGGATCATTACTCGAGTAATGCACGCCACAGCTGTTTTGCAATCAAGGATACAAAGACAGTTCCATTGTTAAACCTTATGGAGATGAGTTGACACTGACAATGAATCGCTTCTTCTCTACATCCATCCATTTTTGTAAAGATGCCAAATTGGTCTTTGACTAGGTGCTGCGCCACATAATAGGCTATTTAATCCATACTCTCGCAGGCTACTTGTTCCTTTTTCCCCATCACCTTTTCTACACTATACCATGCTTATGCCTTGTGTTGAGACCCCTTCCAAAAAAGAAAACTACTTTTCAATTCTTCCACTGGAAATCATTACTTGCATATTCAAATTTCTTACCATACGAGATTGCGGGGAATGCATGCGTGTATGCCATCAATGGCGTGACAACATAATCCTCTTGACAGCCGACCAACCACGAGCTCTTCGGCTTGGCAATTATCAATTACACTCGATACACAAACCAATGCGGTATTTTGGATTCTTGGTACATGGCATCGAGGTCCATACTTCAAATATCTCTCTCTTGGACGTGATTAAGTATTTGGCTCATTTACAACTTCCACGTCTAAAGTCACTTTGTAAGCCTGGAACCATTATCATGTCACCTATTGCTTACATATAACAACCTCCAACCCCCTCTCCTATTATAGCTATTGTCATCGGCTTTTCAAGTGTATCTCACACTCTGGCATCACCTTCCTTGAGCTATTTGGGGAGAACAGTGACACGCCTGGAAATCAAGGGCAATACATTTTCGGAGGCACTTGTCACCGTTCTCATTTCTTGCCCTCACCTCACTCACCTCTGCTATCACGATAACTGGATTCGCTCTAAAGCAACAACCACGTCCCTCGATGAATCCGTCACGTTTCGCAAACTGCGGTTTCTTGCTATAGAGAGCCCGAATAGCGACTGTACTCTTGTAGTAAGCCGATCACCTCATCTACGTTATCTGCAATATCGGAACGGTACCAAATTATCCGTTTCTCTCGCATCGATTTTGAAAGCGTGTCCCAAGCTAGAGTGTATAAAATATTGGCATCAAGATACACCGTTGATGTCTACGCAGGATCCATTATGGTGGCACGATGAGCAAAGTACTACTACAGGGCTACACAAGCTCCAAGCAGCGATCACACAGACGTCCTTGTTACACGACTTTTGGGTGGCTGCGGATCAGCATTACAAGACCCTCCGATGCTTGCATATGCGTCTGTCACGAGATTGTGTTATCGATGATACCATTATAATAACATCTTGGCGTATACCGGAACAGCTAAAAGAATTTAGCTACCATTATACAAAGACTGGCGTCCCACGAGAACACTCCGAGTTCGTAGAGCGGTTCTTGTTGCCTATACTCAAAGGATGCCATCAATTGACTCATGTCAGTATCTCCCTCATTAATCAGCCGTTACCATCGGACGCATGGGGCTTGCTTGCAGACCTTCAGCATTTAAGGCATTTATCTATCATGAATCGACATAATAGCAACGAGGAAATGGTAGCTTTATTGAGGGAGATCAGCACACGATGCATACCACTGCAAGAGCTAGCATACCAAGGGAATTGGTTCAATCGTGCAACAGCTACAGAATCGCCACTACCACCCACTATTTTCGGTATTCTGACGACGATCCCTACGCTACGTCACATCACCATCAATGCCGAGTGCGAAGGCGATATTGATAAGATCATCATGTCTCGGTGTTTCAAACATTTGAAGCAATTGCCAAACTTGGAATCATTGTCGTTTGAACATCTGTGCGGTTTTATAAGCGAACAAGTGTTTCGTTCACTGAGAAATCTGCCAAAGCTCAAGGAGGTGTCGTTTTACAGTTGCAGATTTCTTAATGAGAAGGGGATGCGTTTGCTTATTGCCCGACAACCACACTTAAACAAGCTATCTGTGGAGCGGTGTACCATTGACCAGGCTGCTCTTGTTGTTTCTTGGGAAAAGTACGCTCGATCCATCATACCCCATGTAGTAACTTGTAGGAATAACATCCGAGGATGAATGCCAGCAGCAGCAATAATAAATGTCATTCATTCACAAGCGTTTACTTGAGCGTTTTGACCTTGTTTGTGATAATTAAACCATGCGAGCGATTGACAACAAAAAAAGGCACGTATGCCAACATCGCCAAAAAGGGCAATTGCCTGGAAACTTAGTTGACACCATGATATCACTCGCTACTCTTATTATCCAATATGGGAAGATCAATGGAGGTTTATTACTGGGTGCAATCAAAATGTTATTAAGTGTTGTTATAGAAAAAAAGATAAATGCTACGCGATGTGTTGGTGATTGGATGGTAATAAGAAAAAGTATGGTGGGTGCAGAAAAAAAAGATGAAGGAGATGCGATTTGCGTGCGGTATGTACATGTATCCGGTGCCGTGTAGATATGTAGAATATGTGTGTTGCATTAATTAACATGTTGCTCCTCCACTGTGTCCTTTTTTTGTTGTTGTTGATCCTTGTTGGGCTTGGTGAAAAGAGGATTCTTGCTAAAAGACAAGCGTATGCCACCTTTGACAGAATTGGATAAACAATAGCCTTGAAGCTCATTCATTGCTTGCGTTGCATAAACAACATCCTCAAACTCGACAAAACACATGGGACCTTGAGCTTTGTTGCGGAATGACATGCGTTTGAATGCAAGGCACTGGACAAATAGCTGTCTCAATTCGTCTTCGCTTGTATTAGAAGGCAGGTTGCCGACGTATAAGGTATTGCAAGGTGGGTTTTGATCAGCTGGATTGAATGAACGATTCAGGGCCGAGAAGCTGTTTGAACGTAGCTCAATAGTAGAAGTGGATGGTGCAGGAGGGGGAGGTGTCGAATGAAGGGAAAAAGAGCCAAGACGACGAGTGACATCTGCTGAAGGTGGTGGAGAAGCTGCACGATCGTTTGGAACAGGTGATGATTTGCTGAGATAATTGAAAGGATCTTCAGGCACACCACCACCATCTTGTTGTCCATTGCTGGTAGTTGTAGTAGTATTGGTATTAATAGAAGTGGTACCCACGGGTGATATGCCAGATTGTGAATTAATCGCATTCGTCATTCGCGGTGGTGGAATCAATCCAAATGCATGTGGAGGAGAAGACATGAAGCCTCCAAAGTCTGTACTATTTCCACGAAAGCCAAAGAGCGAATCGGTGAAAACGGGAGTCGTTGGTGTAGATGCACAATATGGGTCCTTGTTCATGAATGGATCGGTTTTGTAATAATCCTCAGGAGATAAAAGATCACTTGGCAAAGGCGAAAAAGAGTCGTAGGCTGTACCATTGCCCTGCTGCATCTTTTTGGATAGGATACTCAAAGGTGGTACAGCGGCAGATGATACCAATGATGGTGTAATAGTGTCATTCGCAGCAGTCGATCCACGCTTAATATGCAAGTTCTTTTTTGCCATCTCAGCCTTGAGTAATATGCCTCGTTCTTGATCGATTCGTTTCCCATTCAATACATCGACTGCTTCCAGAGCTTCGAGTCTTGTACGAAATCGAGCAAAGCCGATCTATAATAATGCAACATCATATTCATTGTTACCCTAACGAATATCCCCTTGTTTTCTCCGTTCATCCTCTCTCTCTCTCTTACCATTTGTTTTTTGCCATTGTTGGTATTCATGGTCGTATTATTGTTATTCTCATCTTCTTGTTCCTTACAATGCCACTTGAGAGACGCTGCTTCAAATCCACCCGAAAAGATAAACATGTTTTGGAATTCACGTTCTGACATATCCTCGGGAAAGCCAACAACAAAGATAGTAGTGACATCGTCTGATGGAGGAATGAGATTATGGGTCGACTGCGATGGTAGAGTACATGAAGCTGTTGCTGGTTGAAACAAACACGACGCAGGCGAAGGTGCCAATGGCCGCACACGCATGTCAGACGTGGAAGGAAAGGACACAACCGCTGTTGGTTCACTAGTCATACTGGATGGCGAATATTTGTACAATAAGAAAAAGAGAGGAAGTGGAAGGGTGCACCAGAAAGAAGAAGGAAAAAGGAAAGAGACAAGATATTGTACAAAGGCGGTAGAACGATTTAAGCATGATTTCTTTCTTGTCGTCTTCCTCCTCCCTCCCCCAACCATCCAAAACATCACCCTTTTTTTACACTTGTTTTTCATTCTATATACAAGGTATGTGTGCATATAAAATACACTTTTCATTATGATCATCATGAAAACAAGCTTGTTGCATTCCATTAAAAACATACACACATACACACACACCATATCATGCCGGTCGACAACATCTTCTGAAAACGCAATATAGCCGCATTTGATTTCAATCCACCATCGGGTAGTTCTGCCGTGATACCCACTCCTCCTTCTTATATGTAGTCCACCACACTCTTCCCTATATTTAATACATCTTGCTTTTATATCTTGACACACATAGACAGGGACCATAAATCGGTGCAACATCACCTCATCTCTGAGGTTGCACATTGGCACGAACCTAAAATTGATGACCAATGGTGTTTAATATGTGAGTGTTGCAGGGCTTTAGGGGTAACGATGCGTATGTATGAGCACAGACTATCCATACAACACACATATACACGCGACTGTTGTTGCCTCATGCCAATGATGGGGGAGTAAAAGGGTTATTCACATTCCTCATGCATTCAAGTACGCTGCATTTGAAATTCGTTAATGCACCACTTTTTTCTTTTTCAATCACCCCTCTCCTAGCACCCTGCCATGCAAGCATACCGCCGCCTGCTGCTTCTCCCAGGCATAAATGGTATCCCACGTTTTTCAAATGGACAGATCCATGGTCATCCATATAGATGAAGAAATGTTATACCGGTCGTGGTTATGCCATCACCATCTTCCCTTATATTTGACAGCAGTGGTTCATGTCAAGTCCGGCCTTCCATCATAACTGATAGAGTAGATTAAGGGTCTATGCACTCGCTGAATAATCACATTCTTGATAATCGTTATATATATTATGTTATGAGCTCTATTCAAAGCATCGAGGCATAGTATCATGGTAACTGTGCTGATGGTATGGGTGGATGAGGGTTTTAGCGTGATCTTGTACCTCAACGCATTCATAATAAAGCGATCGGCCATGCTACACGATAAGGGTAAGCCATTGAAAAAGCGGATAACGCTGCTCGGTGCTTAATTCCAGAAAGGGAACATTATACAATTTTGGTGATGACAGCTATTCATGATGATATGCAGTGACATCAACCACCCATAACCCACTGACCATTTTACATCGGCCGTGCGAGAGCGGTGGGGTGGCAATGGCTATGACACGGGAACAATGACAATGTTTTTTCATCTTGGCTTGTCCCACCAACAAAAACCATTTATAGATAAGCGCTGAAAGCGTGTAGTGTCCTTTTCGCCGTGATCCGACCAAGGCACGGGACCTACACTAATAGGTGATGGGGTGGTCTGTGAGCTGAACTATGTGGTCCGAGCAACGATTAGTGTTGTGCGTATATGACATATGCGGAAGGGAGGCGACGTGTTGATCATTCTTTTGTCCAGATGGTCAAACACGGGTTCATCAGCCTACATTTGTGCGTGTGTGTGAATGAATGAATCGACCACCCGCTGCCACCTGGCTTCTTCACTTTTATTACATCATGATCACACGAGCTCAAGGTCACTTCTACGTGGGGGCACCTTTTCAGGATGGCGATCTGTGTGTACACTATCTTATAATAAAACGCTTTTGGAAGATTATAATATTTATGTTGTTGCTGCGACATATTGAGAATGTCCGCCATCAACCCCCAAGGTATTACACCATTATACTTTTCGGATCACATGGTCTTGCATAAAAGCATAATCAATTGTCAGCTTGTCTTAGAGGGAGAGAAAGAGGTTTTTTCGCCATCCACGAGGAATAACAATCAATCATGGCTGAACAACAAATCTTTTCTTTCTCCAAGGCAAAAGTTGTGTGTACCACCCATAAAGGTATTATTCTGAAACGTTCATGCACCCACTTTTTTTATATTTCCTCCTGAACCAAGTCTCGATGTTGCATTCACCACGCGTATTTTGTCTTCATCATCCACACTTAAACCGGTGAACAAACGAATGATGAGACCCCATGGTCGCTTTGTTCTGAGTCTTCTCAACAAAAGGGCAACAGCATCATCATGCTCAATGATATCAGCACCTGTACCCATTCAGCGGTAATACCAACCCAAGGATGGGTGCACGCGTCGCATGCATCATTTTTCTATCCAAAGCATATATGACAGAGCGAGCTACCCTCTATCTTGATGCAATACCCCACAAACAGAATGCATACATGCTGGTGCGCTGAGTTTTCTGGTAGTATGACGACGACGTTATTAACCAAGAACTGCGAGAAGAGCAAAGCAGCGGATGATCAGGCTGGCAGAATATGATTGTCAAAGTACAAGGTTACCCCATATGTAGTATTGCCGTCATCATTCGCATCAGCAGCACATACATATCGGCATGACGGGATATATACTGCAATGCTGATCAACAAAGTAGACACCTCGCTCTCACTCACCCCCCCAACTTGCCCCGATGGGAAATGCTGAGTTTGGAGACAAGAATATGGTTATGTGTGTGTGCGCATTTTGGCATGGCATCATCACGGTACTGTACGTGTGCGTGTCATCAACCAGCAATGTATTTATAAAAGAGACCTGGTGCATGAGAAATGGAGCTTTTTGGAAAAGAGCATCTTTCTTTCCTCCTTTTTCTTTGCTCTCTCTTTTCTTATCACAAAGACTATGCCACCCATTGCTCTAAAGTTCAGCAGTGATGCTGCCCCTTTTGATTCAGAAAGCGAGCTTCAAAAAGCATGGCAAGTGTGCACCAAGGTCAAGGATGCGTTAGACAATGGATCTCGCTTGGAAAACATGTCATGGCGTTTGTGGTTTGTGCGTAACGCGGATAACCAACAACAACAACAACAGCAGCAACATTATCATCCTGATCGTATGCAGCATATCATGAATGAATTATGGGCGAATGACAATGACGACGACAACAACACCATGGAGACAATGGTTGCTACCGAGAACAAAGAACCGGTGCAGCAGCAGCAACAGCAGCCAACAGAGGTTCCTTTTTCAATGATTGATGAAATCCAAGAACCCGAAGCTTCACTTTCTCTTCCATCCTTATCACCTCCTTCAAACCATACTACACCCTTAATCTATGATGCTCAACGTGAATACCGCAGGCTTCTTTGGCAGCAGCAACTCGATCAATTACAACAGCTTTGTTTGCATAACAGCCTCAAGGCGATTGAATCGGATGCATCCGCAGCGGCGGTAATCCAGGAGGAACAAATAACACCTGCACCACCACCACCACCACCGACATCAACATGCCACACAAGCAGCAAGATGGCGTCTTGTCGTAATGCATACAGCATTGGAACGATTCATTTTCCGCAACCACAACAACGAACGAAAAAGGCATCTATTAGACGGTCGCTACCAGTGCAGTCGTCATCATCATCTCCTGTGTGCAGTAATTGCGAGACAACCACCACCCCGCTTTGGAGACGGTCTGCAGACGACCAATTATTATGCAATGCGTGTGGCCTATAGTAGGTATAGTCTAGACTTTTTGCTCTTCACATACACACACGCTCACCACCCATATCATCCCGTTTTAGTCTTAAGCTGCATAATGCACCCCGTCCAAAGCATTTGAAGCCACATTCCGGTCGACGCATCGGTGCCGTTGGTATTGACAACGACCAAGACTCGCTACCCATGTGTTCAAATTGTGCTACCACAACCACTCCTTTATGGCGTCGAGATGAAAATGGCGCTCCTCTTTGTAATGCTTGTGGTTTATAGTAAGTGCAACCCTTGAAACAAACTCGTGAGACATTTAATACTTATATTCTTGGTTGTTATAGCCTCAAGCTGCATCATGCCAAACGACCCTTGTCTCTGAAAAATAATACAATCCGGAAACGTCAACGAGTGGATCCATCCCCTTATGAAAAGAAACCCAGGAACAACAACGCAGCAACAACAACAACACAGCTATTCTCTTCTTCTACCACCTTCTTTTGTTAAGCATTTCCCAGCAGCATCAATAGCATCATCATCTCATCTTTCCCCAACATCCTTGTTCCTTCCTCTCTCTCCCTGCCCCTCACTTTATCTTTTTCTTCATGCAAGTAACCACGTCTTTTTTTGCTTTTTCTCTAAAAATGATCCCCAATGCACACAAAAATTATGCCACATCCCCCATCTTTGTTCTTTCATTTTCTTTTCCTCCGCTTGGATCGAGATCGGTTGATAAGCCCAAAAAAAGTTGTTTTCAAAGAGCGCGTTAACATGCTGACACAAAGGAAATATAGCGATCTAGAGATTCTACTAGCCCAGCGATCAACGGCGAATAGAATAGGCGTGTTTGGGATAATGATGGGGGAACCCGTATTTGAATTGGGCTTTTTCTCGTACCTGTATTTTCTCTTTTGTATTTGTTTCATTTTCATTAAACCAATGTCCATTGCTTCATCGACCCAAGTGACAACCCAACCACCCCAGAAAGCATTTGATCAAGCAACATTTTCGTCCTACATTGGACAAACTGTATCAGGCACAGCTGTGTATGCCGGTCGCGTGAATCCCGTAAGTTTGTGTGTGCTTGTGTGCGTGTTGTATATACACAAACATGCACGGCCCGTTTTTTCTTTCTCTCTTTTGATGATGGTTGCATAACGCTAAACCTTATTCTTTTCAGAAATGGTCGGTTGGACAAGTACCTGCTGTAAGTGTGTTGTACCTATTACACCCCCTACACTACCTAACCCACTCTCGACAAACATATGCTTATAATGCTTTCTTTTATAGGGTGGTAAGAAACTATAACAACAACAACGATATATACAAGTATAGACATGCTGATCGATCTTCCTAGGCTATGTCATTGCAATGTCTCTTGGAGCTGTGCTTGATCACTTTGCCAGTCGTCCTCAGCAACATCCCATTGCACTCAACACATTCTTCTTCAAGCCCACCAAGGGTGGTGCATTCGTCGTCGAGATTCGAGAGCTCAAGCCTAGCAAGTTTGGCTACTGTGTGCTGGAAGTCACTCTTCAACAACCCAAGGTACCAAGTCAAACACGTTGTTTCTAAGCCTAGTTACTGATATCAATTATGCCTATAGGATCTTACTGCACCTGTACCCACCCATGTGAACGAGTATGATCCTGCCGACTATGTGAAAAAGACGCATACGATCTTGACAATGGGCAACATGGAAAAAGAAAAGGGCACCAACTATATCCACACACCTTTGGCTGCTAAACCACCCTCGTTTGACGCCATGGAGCCCAATCAAGCCGATTTCATGTCCGAGTTTATCGATATGTATCAAGATATGAGCACGTATCCACAAGGCGATAAACCTGGCATTCCCGAAGTCCATCATTGTGTCGGTTTCAGTGATGGTCGTCCTATTGATTTCAAGAGTCTCGCTTTTTGGTCTGATATGTTTATTCATCCCAATTATTCCCTCGACCAAAAGATCTTGGGTGGTCCTCGTTGGTGTCCCACCATGCAATTGGAAATTCAATTCAAGAGCGTGCCAAGAAATGTCAACAAGGTGCTGGCTAGCTTTGCTGTACCCCATATCATCAACAACCGCTTTGATCTCGATGGTGCTTTATTTGACCAACAAGGCAACTTATTGGCCATCACCAGGTACGTAGGGTGTGTATACATGTGTATAGATGACTTAATATAAAAGTATAACAGACATCAATGCTTGCTCGTTCCTTGGGAACGCAACACACCATCGGCTGCCACCAAAAACAAGTTGTAATGGACGACTTCCACCCTCTTAAATCCAATCGCCTGCTGCATATGCATCATCATCATCATCATCATCTTCTGATACCGCTCATAGACTACACCCATCACATAGATCCTGATGGAAGGTTATAGACTTGCAAAATAGAAATACATTTACGTTTTGTTACACATTAAAAGGATCATCTTTTTATGCAACTTGTTCTAAAATCGACTACTGTGTCACTTGCTGCATTTAGCAGGGCATCCCAGACTTGCAAAAGGTGTTTTCTTTCCAGCGTGCCTGTGATGATGTGGATCGATCGACCAGTAAACGCTATAATCGTTACGATACCATCATTATGCATATGGAATTTGGAAAGCCCGCATTCGCCATATTTAGCTCAATACCTTATTAGCTAGTCTTTGCGCAGTCAAGCTTTGTTCTCGCGACATGTTTAAACGAAATCTTTATAGGATGTCACAGTAAGTCCCAGTTGGATGCTTTACGGAAACTCAATAGGTTTCATGGAATTATAAAAGTACTGAGGAGCTAGTAAACAAGTCCATTTCTCTGTATGGCTTGGTGTTTAATAGGGAAAGCCAAAAATGCACAGCCACGTGACTCCGCTAAACGCGACACGGCTGCTCGTGAATTGATTTCGGGCGCGCAGCGCGTATTGCCTTCTTCACTTCTTTATACGCACATACTCACTCTTTTATACACTCCCCAATGCAAGAACTCACACGCGGTGCAGTAAGCGCTCTTCACAACAATAATCGCGACGAATTGAAGGAAGATCCTATTCTTCAAGTCCTCAACATCAAGACTTTGCAAAGCAATGGCGTCAACCGTCATAGGTACGTCCCATGCCCCCTTTTTGAAAACCTTGGTGTCCTTGATCTTGGTCTCACATGTCGCTTGTTTTATTCTCTACCAGAATCATCCTTTCCGATGGTGCCCACTTTATGCAAGGTATGCGATGGGAAAAGCCAATGTAGTTTTATCGACTGCGTATACTAAACACTACTTTGATGGTATATATGTATATAGCCATGTTGGCGTCCGGTCATGCCACGCTCGTCGAAAGTGGCCAACTCACCCGTTATTGTACCATTCGACTGAAGGAATCTGTATGCAATGATCTCAAGGGACGACAGTAAGTGCGCAGCATGTCATGTGATAGTATGGAAAGGCTTATATGCATTCATTCATCCTAGGATCTTGATCATGTTGAATATCGAGGTGCTTGACAATAAGATTACAGAAAAGATCGGTTCTCCTGTTTCCATCGAACAACCCAATTCCAGCGCCAGTGGCAATGTTTCGATATCTTCTCCTCAGCAATCAAGCTATGGTGGTATGTCCACTGCTTCGTCATCCTCCAACAATTTGCCTCGTACCATGTCTGTGGGCAGCGTTAGCCAAGACGTCAATACTTTGCCTATTTCGGTTCTCAATCCTTACCAGAACAAGTACGTATCAATATATACATATGCTTGAAGAGCATGCCCATTGATCTTGCATATCATATAGGTGGACCATCAAAGCTCGTGTCACCCAAAAATCCGACATCAAGCATTGGTCAAACAATCGTTCCGAAGGCAAGCTCTTCAGTGTCAATCTGTTAGACAAATCGGTATGTGTGTGTGAGAGAGTGAGAATGCATGTGCACAAAAGGAATCCATGCTCAATGGGCTCGTCTATATACAGGGTGAAATCAAGGCAACTGCATACAGCGATCAAGTCGATCGTTTGTTCCACATCTTTGAAGAAGGCAAGGTCTACTATATCTCCAAGGCACGTGTGACCATGGCACGAAAGCAGTTTTCTACTCTGGACAATGAATATGAGCTTTCAATGGATTCGGGTACCGAGGTGCAATTGGTATGTGCATCACTATAAAACCTATCGGTGTGTGTGTGTGTGTGGATGTATAACCTAACATTGGCTCTACTAGTGCAACGAGGAAACCTCGATCCCTCAGATGAAGTACAACTTTGTGCGCATTGCCGACCTGGACAACTATGAAAAGAATGCTATTATTGGTAAGATGGAAGAAAGGTCGTTGCATTGCTTGGATGGGGGTATTGATTCTTGTCGTGTTAGATTCCATTTGCGTTATCAAGGAAGACCATGGTGTGCAAGAAATTGTTGCGAAGGCCAGCGGAAAACCTGTAAGTAGTAGTGACTATATATATATATGTACCTTATTGACCTTGCTCTCCATTCTTTTACAGATGAAAAAGAGAGAGCTTTCGGTGGTGGATGATTCCCAAAAGCAAGTGCGCCTCACTTTGTGGGGAAAGACAGCTGAGGACTTTGATTCTTCTGGTTACCCAGTTGTGGCATTCAAGGGTCTTCGTGTCAATGATTTCAACGGTCGTTCCCTCTCCTTATCCCAAGCTGGTACTTTCAAGGTCAATCCTGACATCCCCGAAAAAGCACGATTGAAGCACTGGTATGTACTTTAGAAAACAACCCTCCTCTACAATATGAAACTCATCAATGTATCATTTTAGGTTCGACTCTCAAGGAAATGATGTTTCATTTGATTCCTTCAACCGAGGAGGTGGTGAAGGTGGTGCCCTAAAGCCTGCTCAACGTGTGACCGTCGCTGATATCAAGGAGAAGCTTGGCCAAGGCGATGCGGTAAGTAAAGGGAAACCCGTACAAGTATTCGTGCTTGTGAATATTGATCATGCCTCTTTTCCAGGTTGACTTTTTCAGCGTACGTGCAACCCTTGCATTTATCAGACAAGAGAATACATCCTATCCAAGCTGTCCCGAGTGCAAAAAGAAGCTCATGCAAGAAAATGATGACAGCTGGCGTTGTGAAAAGTGCAACAAGTTCTATCCACAACCTCAATGGCGATATATCTTGGGTGCCACCATTGAAGATTCGACTGCCTCCATCTTTGTTAATATCTTTGATGAGCTTGGTGCTTTCCTCATTGGTATGTCTGCAGATGAAATGCAAAAGCACAAGGAATCGGATCCCGAGTCGCACAACAGGTTCTTGAAGAAGGCTATATTCCAGACGTACAACTTTAAGGGCAGAGCAAAGTTGGAGTCATACAATGTAAGTTTGCGATTCTATCTTTTGGAATATGGAAGACTGACTTTGTGCTTTTAGGACAACACTCGACCACGATACACACTCTTCGAAGCTACACCTCTTGACTTTAAGGAAGAATGCAAAGAAATCCTTGGTGAACTCGAAAAACTCTCTGCTTGAACAATGTATAGCTTAGCTCCCAATATCTGTTAAAACACATGTAACCACCCAAAATTGCTACCCTGATTCTTCCCCCACCCGCTGTAATTGCAAGAGATAACACGTTGACTTTCCATTAAACTTGCATAAATGTTGTGTTACGTTGCATAAGGCAGTGTGAATTTATAGACAATGCGATTTTTTTATTATGAGACAACAGGATGGGACATATGACTTTTTTTTCTCTCTCTCTCAGCAATGTATGATTTAGAGAGTGCGAGACACTTGCCAGACACGGATAAGGTTATCAGTGTAGCCAGAGAAAAGAGTAGCGCCATCAGCAGACCAGGCAATGGAAACACACTCGGGATCACGAGCCTTGTTCTTGCCAACTTGGCTGAATTCAGGACGAAGCTCATCAACGAGTTCCTTGTTCTCAAGATCCCAAACCTTGATGGAAGAAGCAGTAGCAGCAACGAGCCAGTAGCGGTTGGGGGAGAAAGTAAGGGCGTTGACAACATCACCAGCCTCAAGGGAGTAGAGGTGCTTGGAGTCGTTCAAGTCCCAAAGCATGACAACACCATCCTTGCCAGCGGAAGCGCAAAGAGAGCCATCGGGGGAAACGGTGACAGTGTTGACGTAACCATTGTGGCCAATGAAGTTGGTGCGCAACTTGAGCTTGGTCAAGTCCCAGATCTTGACGATCTTATCCCAACCACCGGAAACGATAACGGGGTTAGCAGGGTTAGGAGAGAAACGAACGCAAGAAACCCAGTCAGAGTGACCATCTTCGGTAAGTTGGTACTTGCACTCGCCAAGGGTGTTCCACAACTTGATGCTCTTGTCACGGGAACCAGAAACGATTTGACGGTTGTCAGCAGAGAAAGAGACAGAGAGAACATCACCAGTGTGGCCAACGAAACGGCGGGTGGTGGTGCCAGTGTTCAAATCCCAGAGACGAAGAGTCTTATCCCACGAAGCGGAAAGAGCGAATTGGCCATCAGAGGAGATAGCAAGGTCTTGGACAAAGTGGTTGTGACCCAACAAAGACTTGCGAGGAACACCATAGTTCACCTCATCACTAATTGACTTGGATGTTAATATCCTTGATGATGATTAAATATACAACTATGCATCTTTACCGAGTAAGGTGCCAGACAATAACGGACTTGTCTATATGTTCCTGCGGTTAGTGATACGTTGCAAATATAATAGCACTTTTGATACATACCACGCGAAGCGGACAAAACCATGTCAGGGGCTTCAGAGGTGGTGGCAATAGCAGTAACTATAGGAATATCCAATGTCAGTCATGTTGCGTATCGTAATGCTCTCATTGGCAGGTGCGAATGGTTACCCCAGTTGCCATGGCCTACAAAGACAAAGTAAAAATAGAGTCAGCAAAATCCATACATAATACTATCATCCATCCATTCATCCATTCATCCATCCATTTGATTATACCTTCAAGAGTGCCGCGAAGAGTCAAAGTGTCCATTCTTACGGATGTCTGGTAGATAGAGGAGGATCCATCATTCTATGTCGAGCTTGCTTCTTGACACATGCACCGGGAATTGAATTTCATCAATGTCCTTAACGTCCACCACCGAGGATTCGAACCCTTTGCATTTCGAGCTCAGCATTGTGAGGAAGTAATACGGCATCATCATCCATCATTAGAGTAGAGGTATATGTATTGATTCATTGTCGAGGAGGGGGATCGTCATTGTGATCATTGGCTCTTTATACAAGGTGCATGATATGTACTTGTCACATGCATAATGCTGCTACACATACAATCCAAATCGTGAAATACATGACACTGTCACTCTTTTTATATCTTTGAATGACGAACCAAATGCACACTATTTACACTAAAACAAAGGAATGCGAATTATAAAGTACGAAACAGATAAGATAAATATCACTTTTGCCGAGTTTGCTGTATCTTGAGAGCGAAATCGTTTCCATGCATGTCAATAAACTTTTCAATCTTTGCACGCAGAGCCCCAGTCATTCCCACAATCTTGCGCTTGGATTGAGTTTCTCGATCAACCACGTGGTGTGTCAACTATTGGGAAAAGTACATATTATCAGCAACGCATCCCTTTTAATCCATCTTTGTTACTTACTTTTCTTGCAAGCTCCTTAAATAAATGCTTATCACCTTTCCAAAGTGCTTGTTGCTTCACTGTCAGATACTTGGTAACCACCTTACCAACCTCGCGTTTAAGATCCACTTCATCCATGCCATGGCTTCCTCCTCCTTCAACTTCATTGGACCCACTGGTGGATGCTGCAGGCGTAACAACACGTGGAGTCTGACCCGTCACTGAATTTGCTGGGCTGATACTGCTGGTTTGTTGTCGTTTACGTTCAACAGCTTGCTTTACAAGATCATCCAGCTGGTTCTTATCCACACCTTCTATCGAGCTCACTTTTTCCTCTGGAAATTCCCATTGCGATACTTTGGTGATTGTATTGTAATAATAGGTATCCCCTGCATCCGTCACTGCTTTTTGCCAATTTGCTGGAAGCTTCCGAGTCTCAGCGCCATTGGATGTAGTACCACCACTAGTCGAAGGTGCTGTTGGATCTTGACCTGCAAGTGCTGCTGTATTGCCTTGATCTGCTGCTATAGAAATTCATCAATATCCACTCATCCATGTTTAAAAGGAAAAAGATTACTACCTTCTGTTTGTGCTGTTTGAGTAACTTGTCCCTGGTTATATGCTTCCGAGCCCAGTGATGCCATATACGCATATTGAAGATCCTGCAACACATAGCATCCAGGATAGCTGTTGTCGTAATAGTTGTAGGTGGGATAATGGTACCATCCATAGCTATTGTCATTCATCATGGCGGTATATTCTAGCATGGCGCGTGGCGCTGTAGGAATGGCTGGTCGAGGAGGATACCGCATGATAGAATTGATCTCGGCATCAGTCGTGGCCAAAGGTATATACTCATAAAAGTCGTCATCAGGATCAAAGAACGCCCGCGTGGAGTTGTATTTTGATTTCTTTGACGCTGCCTTTTCACGAACAATCTCTTTGTGGTCTGCATCAACCTCGGTACCTACGAACGTTTGTTAATGATCGGTGACTGATATTCCTATCATCTCAAAACTTACCAGATTCAGTGACATCCTCTACTTCATTCTCGACATACTGTGAACAAAGATGAAAGGTTAGAGATCGGTTATGTAATCGATACACGAGCACTTACCACTCGTTTGGGAATCCTGTAGACTTCTTTTAGTTCGCTCCATGCTTCCAATAGCTCTGTCGACCGAGTGCTGATTTCTTGGCTCTCACTGTCAGTGAACTTTCGAACCACATCGAACATTTTGCAGTCATCGAGACCATTCCGATTTGCCAGAGGTAGTTTTCCAAGGATACGAAGCACCTATTACGTATATTAATATCATGTAAGATAAAGGATCACACATCTAACATACCTTTTCAATGATTTCATCGTTGTATTTCCATTCACTTAGCCAGCATTTGAGCATCTTCAATCCATGTAGCCGTACGAATCGTTTGAGTACTTCTTTGCCGACCGAATTCTCTGGGTTTGTTAAATCCAAGCAATCCAGCAGTTTGTTGACCAATGATGCATTGCCGATAGAGTCGAGCATCTTTTTGACAAACGACTTTACTTGCTCCACGTCATGCAGTGGTTGTAAAGAGCGTAGATCCTCCTCATCGATATCTTCTTCGGGCTCAATGAACTGTCCAGTAAGCTCTTCCTCTTCTTGGGACGATGATGCACCGATATAGCCTTTGCAATTGGGTTCACCACAGTAACAGGGTTGTGCGGTAGCACTAGAAAGCCATGTGTGAGCACGTGACGGCATGCAATACCACGTTGGCATCATTGACTTACCCATAGCGTTCAAATTTATAATCAAACGTGAGTTCCTCACCAGCCTTGACAGGTCGCATCGTGAATAAACCGATCCTCATTGATTTGCCAACCACCCATTTTTGTGTGACGCTGTTGGGATTACAAGAATGGTTGATGAATCGAGCAAGACAACCTTTCCTCGTGGCATCAATAATCTATATTCAATTCCCAGTGTTACCTAACCTGAAGGGGGTGATTTCCATGACAATCTTGCTTACCTCGTCATTCTTTAATGTCATGAAATAATAATGCTCGACGCCTTCTTTTTCATATATCTTGGTCCTCCGAATAAATTCCTTGTAAGGGATGACTTCACCAATGTATTCCATAATAAACGCGTTTCTGATCAAAAGAGAGAGAGAGAGTTTAGCATGTTGAAACCGTCCTCGTCACGTATACAGATAAAACTTACGCAGGTAAATCAGCGAGAGCACGTAAACCATAACCTTTGAGCTCTGTGCGGATGACATCGACACGTGCATATTGTCTCAATTGAAACCGACGATTCCTGCAATACCGATCACTTGGGCAATGTTCCGCAAGGCATTCCATAAACATCATCCGGTTGATACACGTATTGTCATCACCACATGCTTCGTCTGGATCGCTAGAATCAGGATCATACTTGCACTCGCATGGCATAGATTCCGATGCAATGGACCGACCCGTGGCAGTGCCGCAATAGATGTTTTGTGAAATGTTCCCATACGTTCCCATAGCTTCAGCTGTAGCTGATGGTAGATGCGTTGTATCAACATCTATATAAACCATATATCTGAGTTAATGACCCATATCCAGACATATTCCCTAGCAACAATCCTTTGTACTTACTATTGGTAGCATGAGACTGAGGCTTCAAATGGGTCGAGGTGGTGGTAGTGTTTGAGTTGTTGTTGTTGTTGTTGTTGGGAATCTGATCCTCTTCCGATCGACCTTCATCGAAAGCTTCTAACCTGAAGGTGTGAGTACACCACGGATCCTCTTTACCTTTGCTCTACCTTTAACAACCTACCCTGCATATGACCATGGCGAGTCGATTCTGATCCTGGTTGTACTACAGTGTTGGAATCGCTAGAAAATATTGAATAAGCATAAACATAGACACACGATATACGCCTTGGCGTGCCAATACACGCGATTGCTGTACCTGGAACTGGCATTATTTGGCATGTCACTTAATACTTGATTTCGATTTGCCTTCCTGTTGCCCAAGCAAATGGTCGAGTGATTGGGCGCATTCACTGAGGAAATCCAGATGACGATGGTGGTTGAGTTGGGAAAAGGGTTTAAGAAAGGAAAATAGCGACCTCGCTCCGCTTTGTCGTGGGCGGGAAAGCAATTATAGCTGATCAGCGTAACACCATGCGTCATGCAATTGATGCAATTAGTCCTGTTTGTATGGACATTCCATATATCCATTAAAGATGACGATTCTATTCTTTTGAAGATATTACTTGTATATAATTGGAGGACATAGTATAGGATAGGTTTCTTGTAATAAGGACAAGTAGTAGTGGTTCTCTTCTTCCATCATGTATAAATTGAAGCCTTTATATACACATGTATCTATGAGTTGAACTCTAATAATAAATGTACATAATCATGGAGATCGCTTACAATGAAAGTGGATGAAGCATAACTTGGCGTTAACCTTACAATAAAAGTAGTTTTCTTTATTCAAAAGGCGCTCCTGGTTTTGACAGTGTCTGATAGACGACGATTACGCGTGCAAAAGGCGATTAATTGATAAAGGCTCTTTTTATCACTGGTAGTGGTCCATCTAGACAACCTACCAGAGTCATTGACCAATGTACTCGTTGATAATATGGTACTTCAATCACTAATCCCAAATCTAACCAAGCTCGTTGCTGATGGTGTATGGATGTATGTGCTTCAAATTGGCCTCCATCAAATGTGTTGTATTAACAAAGCCATCTTTAAACGAGAAAATGGATTGGTTGCAACGCTACTATGATCCAAATAATGGATGTAGCTGGGTTGGGCTGACTTGAAGGAAACGTAAGGGTATATATCCTTGGCAAGCGTAACAAGGGCATGGTCACATAATGACAAGTGTCATTGTTGAATGGAAAATATGAGGATTATGTGGTTGTCATGGATGCCATAAATGAAGGAGGGTGATAGATCCGATTTCTTTTTGGGTGGAGTGGTGGCTGTTACCAGAACCATTTCCAGTCACCGTGTTCGCCTTTCAGACACCCAACCGACCCACTCACCACCAGACCCTTTTCTTGTCTTCCTTCACAACCGATACTTTGCCATCATGAACATTAGACAAGCAACCGTATGTTACAAGTTATCAGACACTAGCTCTTTTCCCAACCAACACTGACATCCATTGTAGGTGAACGATCTGCTGGAAATGCAAAACTGCAACCTGCTCGACCTTCCCGAGAACTATCAAATGAAGTACTGCAAGTAATCTACTCTTTTATTCCTGTACATGCTGCATGCATTGGCTCATACTATCTACTACTACAGATCTCTATCACGCACTTTCATGGCCACAACTCTCTTATGTTGCAGAGGACGATAATGGCAAGATAGTCGGTTATGTGCTTGCAAAGATGTGAGTATATACGCGTTATTGTTGTTATTGTTGCATCGATTACCAACCCATCTGTTTTTGTATCTAACAGGGAGGAAGAGCCAAGCGATGTGCCTCATGGACATATTACATCCATCTCAGTCATGCGAACCTATCGACGTCTTGGATTGGCTGAAAAGCTTATGAAGCAGGCAACATCCCAAATGGTCGAAGTCTTTGATGCCCACTACGTTTCATTGCATGTCCGAAAAACCAACCGTGCTGCCATTGGTCTTTATCGTGATACTCTTCACTTTGAGTGAGTAGTAGTAGTGATGGGAATGGTGTGGATATAGGGATGGTGAGCTCATGCAAGTGGTTCTATTCTATTAGGGTGCATGACATTGAAAAGAAATACTATGCTGATGGCGAGGATGCATATGCAATGCGTTTGACACTCAAGGAACCCAAGAAAAAGCAACCTCTTCGAGGTGTGGTGGAAGAAGTCAACCAGGTGGCTGCCGCTGCCGCTACTGCCGAAGCCAAGTAATCCTTGCCTCTCGACACGATGGACCCTATCACTCTTCTCAACTCCATAGACCCAATGGATGTAGATATATGACACGATTCTCTTTTGACAATTACCTTTTTGTGATTACAGAGTTAGAACGCATTTTTCTAATTCATTGCATGCATTAAAAAAGCAACATACAAAGCAATACTGGATGTGCATGATCAAACCAAACGTAATAGAGGCTCTTATTAACGAGAAATGGGAATGGAGAGATTACATAAGAAAGGCAATGGCTATCAAAGATTGTAATGTGATGAAGGGATGGTGCATACATCTATGGGGGAGACAATGTCTAGTACATGGTAGAGTTTGAATGTCAAATACAGAGTGGTTTGTTACGCTTGTTGTAAGGGATGCTGAGATACATATAATAGTTAAATGGCGCTACACATGACAATCGTTGGTGCAATACGTACTAAATTGTGATCTTGTTGTTGTTTCAAGCCTGTATCTCTTAAGTCCAATGATCGTTGGATCTCGTTTCTCAAGTCGCACATCTTGTTCCCCAGTTGGCCATCCGTAAGTTTGCTTAGGCGTTGTGTATCCAGCTCAGCATCCCAACCTTCGGGACGTGCCAAGCGCGGAGTATCTGTTTGCTCTCTTGCACGGGCCATATGTCTTTTTTTTTTTTTCAGAGAAAAAAATCGCTTGTTGAGAAAAAAAAGCTCTTGTGGTTCATCTAAATGCAAAAACGTAAATAATACTTACGATTGCCAGCTTGCGAACATGTTAGAGGATCTTTCAACACTACTGCGCATGCTTGCCTCGCGGTTATCGACAGCAAGCTCTTGCGGTGGAAGGCAACCCGTTCTCCGCAGTAGTTGTCTATACAGTGTAAATGGGACCAGCAATATTTGAATGGTTGCTTTGTACATTGGGCAAGTAGACAATTAAGGTTAAAGAATAAAATCCTCTTATTCTAGAACCATTTTCATTTATATACTGATCAAGGCATTAGATAACGGAGCTATGGATGATTTTCGTTATTTCTAAATCCGTTGGCAGTGTCTTTTTTCCCCTCCCTTGCCTACCACTTTCCCACAAGTCAGGTTTCGCATTAAACGCCAGGCAGTGTGGGGGTTGACATATATGGGATTAACATCGAAAACATCGAAAATTATTCATCTCTGCGGGGAAAACGTGGAAACATACACCAACTGCGGCTGTAATCAGTTTGATGCTATTTCATGGATGTATGTGCGCAAAATCGACCCAGCGTCTAGAACGACGAAAGCGTAGTTTTGAGAATGCATGATTCATGCGATACAATACTATCCTCTACTAGATAGTAGAGAACAGCATCATTGTCTTTTGTATCATTGTTTCTATCGAATAGTGGGTAAGAGGGAGGCGGCATTGATGATAAGGGCTCTTGTTTCGTCGAAAAAAGAAATGATGATTCGGTACAATGACACGTAATACAAAGAAAATATGAAACCATTAAGGATCCTTTTGCATCATGACACCGGTGAGGTAAAATAAGAAAGAGGGAAAAGGTGCACAAAACGTGTGTGGGGTAGCTTTGTGAAAGTATTCAAAACCCTCTTTTTATGCTCGGCATGTTTGTTTACTTTGCTGCATGATACGGCAAAGTTCCCATCATTTTCAAGCAATCGTTCTTTCCTCCCTCTTTTCTCATTTTATTGCCGTTTGACCTTTGCATCAAGTATTGACACCATCACTTGCTCTGATGCATAGCCTGGGAAAGACCAATTCCACGTCTTCTAGCACAGCCATTGCTGTTCCGCCTTCGACGGGTCTGTATCACCCACCAGCCGATGTGGAGATAACACAACCCCGGCGACATCAGCTTGCTATTATCATGGTAACCCAACAAATAACATGGGTGCATGACAACAAAAGCAAATAATGCATGTATACTAGGGTAGTCTTTTTTTCAGTCTCTTACTTGTGTCGCTGGATCAAAGTATTGGTAAGCTTTCTGAAACGGAGCGAGCATGATGATGTTACAGGGGTAGAGAAGAAAGCAGTGATATAGCTTTATATGTGTCATGTAGTGGCAACGGTGTTACCTGTAATCGCTTCTCACTTTGATGCTCTTGGTGAAATCGAATGGGTGGGCACGGCATACATTCTACCAATGACAGCTCTGCAGCTACTGTTTGGAAAGGCAAGTTTGTATGACCTTTTCTACCAGTCATGGTTTATTGACATGGGACGCTTCTGTCAGCTAGCAGATACCTTTGGTAGAAAACTGACGCTGATCAATGCCATAATCATCTTTTTGGTTGGCAGTAAGGATGATAATATATAACGTATGGCTCTGATGTTGTAAGGTAAACCAAAATATGGCTATTAGGTGCATTATCCGGTGCAGCACAGAGCACATTGATGCTTTTCATTATGCGTGGTATGGTTGCTTTAAGGACGCTGTGTATCAAATATATTCATGCCAATGGGGTTTTCAAGGTGTACAGGGTATTGGTGCGGCAGGCATTGCTCCTCTGGTTATGATTATAATTGGTGATATTGTCCCTTTACGTGAACGAGGAAAATACCAGGCAAGCAAGCATACCTATGAACCTTTCAAAGGAGGATCTCTAACGAGGTTTCAATTATTAGAGCATTGTGGCACTTTGTTGGGCAACGGGATCAATTGCCGGCCCATTGGTAGGTGGTGTTCTTGCAGATCACCTTAATTGGCGATGGATATTCTACATCAACCTGCCTATTGGGATAATTTCAGCATTACTTTTATCGCTTTTCTTGCATATCCCCAGGGACAAAAATGATCAGACGAATCAAGGATTATCATGGCGAGCCAAATGTTACAATATCGATATCCCTGGTGCCATTGTTTTTATTGCTAGTATCTTTTGCTTTCTTCTTGCCACGCAATGGGGCGGCCGATGGTATCCATGGAAACATCCAATCATACTTGGATTATATGCAGCAAGTTTGGTGCTAGTTGCTTTGGTCATTGTCTCTTCATGGTGGCATCTCACAAGCCCAAATCCCATATTGCCCATCCATTTGTTCCTCGATTTCAACCGAGTTGCCATTTTTGCCATGGTGATAGCCACATCTGCAGCCATGTTTATCAACGTGTTTTACCTTCCAATTTACTTTCAGGTGGCTCATGGTGACACGCCAACCATGGCAGGATTTGAAGTGCTGCCATACCTGCTACCAGTGGATATTGTCAGCATGATATCAGGATTCATTGTTTCGAAGACTGGCTATTATAGACATATGTTTTGGGTCGGGACAGCGTTGATCGCCATTGGTGGTGGACTGCAAACGTTGTTGGATGTTGATAGTAATAATGCAACACAAATAGGCTTCTTGATCTTGACGGGAGCTGGTGTTGGTTTTTGCATCCAAAAGTAAGTACATCGCCACAGAGATGAAAGGAGGACACTATGCTGATTTCACGTATTCATTAGTGTCTATGTTGCAGCTCAGGCATCAACCATCCAAGAAGAGTAAGTATTGTTTGTCATATATCCACACACATGTTGACATGCTTTGCATAGAATTGCCTCTGCCATTTCCCTTGTCTGCTTTTTCGGTTACCTTGGTTTTGTTTCAGGGATTTCCATTGGTGGTGCAATATTCAACAACACACTGGCATATTACCTGCGACATCGCACAGCGCTTTCCGAACACCAAATTAGAGAAGCACAAAAAAGTCCAGAGCTGCTGAAACGACTTGAACCAGGGTTGCGAAAATCAGTGGCAGCTGCATATGGGTCTTCGCTTCAATGGACGTTTCTTGCTGTTGCCATATGCGGATGTCTAGGTTTTTTATTTTCATTATTCCTTTCATCAAAAAAGATCCAACAAGACGATACAAGGCAGGCGTTATCATCATCACCATTACATCGATCTTCATCCTCATCATCTTATGATGCATGTTCAACCACTTCCACCTCCTCCCAATCCCCCACATAAAGAGTTATCCTTCCCCACCCCCACCTCCTTACCCCTCTGGTCTCTTCTCCTTGTTACTATCCATCATCCCTCTCTCGTCATAGAAGTATCAGGACCCATTCCCATCCATCAATAATACCAGCATATAAATACTTTTGAATAAGCAAACGTTTTCTTGAATAATATAAACTTGGGGTATGACTTAGTTGGACAAGATAAGGTTGACAAAGTCAACATAGTTGATCCGACCATCCTTGCCGACTTCGACTTCCTTGAGCAATTCATCAACTTCTTCTTCCGAGAGCTTTTCACCGAGGTTGGTAAGGACATAACGCAACTCGCCAGCCGAGATGGTACCATCACCTTCCTTGTCAAACACTTGGAAGCCTTGGATAAACTCTTGGGAGGTGCCAGCAGGCTTGAAGCCATCAGGACGCGTGAGGATGGTAAGGAATGTACCAAAATCAATATCGACTTCTTGGCGCTCGGAACCACCAACCGACTTTACGAGTTCGCGAACTTCTGCTTGAGTGGGATTCTGGCCAAGACCACGCAACAAATCGCCGAGATTGGCTGAGGACACGGTGCTGTTACCCTTCTTGTCGTAAAGAGAAAATGCTTCCTTCCACTCGTCAAGCTGTTCTTGTGTAGGTTGGTTGGTAGGGCTCATGGTCTGATGCAGATGAAGTAAGAGAAAAAGAGATGAGTCTGGTAGTCGTTGTGTACCTGACCGCCGCTTTAACTGCCGCGTGACCGCCGGAGATGATAGGTTTGCACTACCATCACGCCTCTCCCCACCACTGATGATGATACGAACAGCCACACTTGCCTGTCGGAAGAAGAAAGGGACCTTCTCTTTTATATCACAACAGCCACGCATGACATGTATACAAACAATAATATGGATATTCCTGGACATTGGAGGTGACCCTTTTGTATGGTACGACGACGTTTAGCATTGCCAACCACCAACATCGACTGACACGTTATTGATCCACTTTTGAAGGTGTTGTGGCGTATCCAATCGGCTCGATACAAATGAAACCATCAAGTCGTATATACATGCTGATTATAGACCCCGTACCAATTTCACCTTTTATTAAACATGATGCTTACCTCATCCTTTGATAACGAAATGCGTGTCATGTGATTGTAAATGATGCATTTGTAGCGATCTGTGCAACAAAGTAATAAATGATAGCATCCTTGCTTGACTGAATGAGACGTACGCAATCTCTTTGTTGGGTTCATTAAGGGATATCGTGGGAAAGAAGAGCACCATTGCACATGCATTGTTGTTGTTTACCGGGAAAAAAGAGTTCCCTTTTCTCCTTTTAAGAATGATCCCACGCTAACAACAAGGAGCATCATATTTCTTTCTTGATCATGGTAGTTGGTTCACCACTTGGTCGAGGGGTCTTTGTTCCCATCCCAACATTTTTCAAGGATAATGAGGACCTTGATTTTGATTCACTTGAAAAGCACATCCGCCATTTATCCAAAAAAGGTCTTGCGGGTATCATCCTTCTTGGTTCAAATGGTGAAGCGATTCATTTATCAGGTGCAGAGCGTCAGCAAGTCATCGCCAAAGGCTGCGAATATGTCAAAAAGTACGATAATTCCATGAAGGTGATTGCCGGTGCTAGTGCTGGTTCAGCACGCGTCACCATAGAATTCACCAAGCAAGCAGCCGATGCTGGTGCCGAGTACGCAATGGTGCTTCCACCCTCCTATTATCGTGCCAACATGGATAATGAAGCCATTGAATCATTTTTCATCTCTGTTGCAGATCAGAGCCCTGTGCCTGTAGTGATTTACAATTATCCTGGCGTCACTCAAGGCATCGATATCACGGTGCAAAGTATAGAAAGGCTTGCCAAACACAAAAATATCGTCGGCATCAAAGGCACAGATGGCAACATGGGCAAGGTTGGATACCTTGGTGCAAGAATCAGACCAGAGGGTAAGTCCATCATGCGTTTTAAATGGTTCAATGAATATTGGATTGATATACTATCGTAGATAACTTTTCCTTACTTGCTGGATCGGCCAGTTTCTTTTTGCCTGCATTGACAGTGGGCGCAGTGGGATTGGTACCTGCTCTTGGCAATGTGGCACCACGTGCATGTGTGGAAGTACAACGGCTCTTTGATAATGGGAAGCTCGAAGCAGCCAAGCAACTACAACAGCAATTGGTCGAGTCGGATGATGCACTTGTGCGATGGTATGGCAACCCTGGTGTCAAAGCAGCTATGAATCGTGTTCTCGGATGGGGCGGCCAACCTCGTTCTCCCTTGCGTTTGCCATCCAAAGATAAGGTTGATCGCATTGTCGATGCAATGGCTAATGTTCTCTCTATTGAGAACTCGCTCTTGAAAACATAACTTGACATGCTCATGTATTCACTTTATGACTGCAATACATCATCTTCCAAATATAAGCCAATTAATCCAAAGTGCTTGGCGATAAAAACATTGTAGCTGCGAGTTTCAAAATGTTGTCATGGTGATGTATTGTTATTGTATTTGAGGAGGATTGCTATTGGTGTGTGTGATCGGATAATGCAAGTAGAATAACAATGAAAGGCTACGGATCGAGTACACGGATCGCTCGTAGTAAGACTATCTGTCATAATACTTACCAAGGGCTTTTAAAAGCGATAGCATCCAAAGAGTAATATTATCGAAGAGACAAAGTAGGCGACAATGTCTTTGTGCATGAAGGTGGCAATATCCATGATCATCCAACAATGCCAAAACTGGTAAGGCTGGCATATTTTGTGACACAACCCTTTCCGAGGCAGGGTTCAAAGCTTTATTGGGTAGCAGCAAAGACCTTCAAATTCTCCAGAACTTCTTTATGGCACATTATCTTGTTGAAGCTCTTCCTTCATGTCGGTAGCAATCGGTCAGCCTATTCTTGAAGCGAAATTAATGATGCATGTTTGGAGCATAAATGCCATCTTGGGGTGATCAGGGGCACCAGCTTTCATTGGCCGGGTTGATCCTGAGACTGGATTTTCAAACGCGCGGATATTGGCCGGTTTCCATTGTTAGCGAAAAGAACAAAATGAATTAATTGTGTATGTGCGTTATTGCCTGGTTCCGCACCTCTTCTTGCTCTCCTTTCCTTTCCACTCATTCACACTCTCTGCACATTCCTTTTCTCATGACGCAATGAGCGAACCTAGCAACGACATTCAACAACTTGACGAGGCTTCACTCTTATCCGACACCTCCATTGCTATTATTTGCGTCTGTGCCGCGATCGGTATTGGTTTAATTATCGGCACCATATTCCTCATACGACGAAGACGAGTACGCAACAACCATGGATTTGTCACTTTTGACGATGAAAGCAAGTCTGTAGAGCCATTGCCTCCACCTGAAACACACGACCTTGTGTTTTCATCCATCCTCGCACATACACCACGACCTCCACCTGGTGTGTCAAGCAACAATTCATCCCGTATCGATGGCAACAATAGTATCAGCAACATGAGAGATAGCACGCTGTTGCAGGATGGATATTCTTATTCAAAATTGTATCTGAACAACAACAGCAGGAATAATAATCAACATGATCAGGAAGTTGATGACCCAAAGCTATTAATGTCGCTGGCACGACAACGCGAGAGTTGGGCTGGGTATTATTCTCGTCCAAATACGCCACAACCAACCGCAGGCGGTGACAGAATATCTTCGGGTTCCTCTTACCAAGTTTGGTGATATCTTTTCCTTGTACTTCTCTTCTTTACATAGCCCTTCTCCTCCTTTCCACACACAACATAGCATCCATCATCCATCATCATCTCTCATTGTCCTCCTCCTCCCATGTCATTTGTATATATATATATTCTATATATAAAAAGCCAGTTGTTTACAAAAAAAGCCCTTTCCGAAACTCCGTGATTAAGAATAGGCTGATGCTATTTCGGTTGCTAGGTCTCGCCTCATCTCCATTTCTTTGTCTATGCGTGTCGATGAAACTTGTCCAATCTCATTATCCTTACCCCTGTTTTTACTTTTGCCGATAATATAGATTCATTTCACCTTTACAATGACTTTCTTTTCAGGCACCTGGCTGCAGAATGTTTCAGTGTACTTTTTGCTTATTACTCCGGTAATGAAAAATGATTATCTCCTGTTTCTGGTAGTCGCCCCTTAATGCCAAGGGCAACACGCATTCCGTATACGATGCATATTCCTTCCCTTGTCAAGTGACAATGCTTAATGAATTGATGACATGCATTGTATCGATAACTTTATCCAACATTACAAGAAAACGGCGTGATGTACGTAAATGGGAGGACTTGATACCCGACATAATTGGGCTCCTAGTACTAGACAAATGGCAACCACCATATCACAAAATGATTTTCTTTGCCTCTAAAAGATCACATGATAGTGACAATGGAAACCAGCAGCAGTAAAAGCAATGCCGTTCATGGATCAATGCGTTTTACTGCTGTTTTCTAGGCTCAGCGTAGCTTCGATCCTAATCGATGTTATTAAACAAAGGCGTCATGCTATACGTACGTATACCATAATGGCAATATTTCCATATCTATCACGCCATCCTCATGGTGACAATGTAAAGAGGTTTACCTTCTACTGCTGAACAACAGCTGAATCAAATGCAAAGTGAGTGCCCTAGTTCTGGGTGCTGCGTTGGTAAATGCAACACGCTTTGAAAGAAGAATGGATACCACTGTTATGTAGTAGCAGACGGGAAGACCGATCATCTTAATATTCAGCTAACGCATTTTGTTGTCCGTAGAGTGTGTTCGTCGCATGATCTGGCTCGGGAGAACAAAAACCATCTTATATACAGGCTATCTAGATTTGTGTCCCATCAACCTACCATGGGTAACTTTGATGAATCAATCATTTGAATGATGCCGTCTAGATCTATGTATCGTATCACAAAAACCCTTCCCCACAAAAAAAAAGTTGGCTATTAGGTATGTTTGCTTGTCAAATCACAGCACATCATCTCCGATCATTAAAGGGATCTCTCTTTTGTAGCCACTATTTTTGTACCCCTTCCCAACTTGCCGGATGCATCAAGTTTGGTGCCGATTGTCCGCCTCCTTACGAGAATGAATGTAGGGGGAAAGGGGGGTGAATCGTGATCACGTAACAAGCAATGCTCATTATGAGGGAAAATATACTATTTAAGTGATTCATGGTAATTAACTCGCACACATGCAACGCATCTGATAATGCAGCAATATAAACATGCCATGAAGGATGTAGAGCAGATCAAGAAGGGCACGATGCCAAAACGTCAACAACATAAAATTGCTGCATTACAGCAGTTACACATTGACCGATCGCTTCCGGAGAGCGAGTCGGTGACTTAATAGCATGACCCTCGCCTCATGTCGATAAGAAGGGTGATTACATCAAGGTTTGCATAATACAGCGCTTACATTTACCAAAGCACATAGTATATTGTACACCCACTTGCCTAAAACAGTATATCAGCCGTGTGATAAACTACTTGAAGCAATCGCTTTCTCGATACCCGAATGTGAGACGGCTTCGCGTAACCATGCCGTTGTATCTCTTTCCGGGTAAAAAAAAGATGATGGTACGCAGGAGTGGGACACAAGCTTTTACCTTTCCGTTTTCATTTTTTTCTGCCAAATGTGTGTGTGCTGATACTACCGCCTATTATTGGCCAGCTGGTCTCATTTTGACTTGATCAAGTAACGACCGAGCGGCTCTTGTGCAACGTGTAAAACCTTGTCCTTCATTTTATCATTGATGCTGCACAGGGATCCCACACTATGATGATAGGATGATGAATTGCAACAGGGACCTAAAAGGCAACAATGAAAATAGAATCATGTAAAAGACATTGACGAGATGGATCAGCAATGATGCCAATGTTTATGTGAATGAGCTTAAGGTGTCTCGGTAGTAGTATCAAGCGTCCCATCAATGAAACGATCCACAAGAGCACACGTGCTGTTTGAATTAGAGATGAGCTTGTGGGACGAGTGCAAGGATATTGTAAAGTGATTCGTCTAGTACGATAGGCAACACCAAAATACTCACGCTGGGTATGTGTAATTTCTCAAAGAAACACACATGATGATTATATTGGGAGTGCCATTGATTAATTTTCCATTTGCCTGCAGCTCCTTTTTATCAGTGACTTATGCAAGCCAATTAAATCCCCACCCCCCTTCAACACTATAAAACAGCACCATCTTCCTTTTTCTTGATACCTCTTTTTTTTTTCTTACCTTCCATCGCTCATTGCTTTATCATTTTCACTTACTACCACTATGTCGTATAAGCTAATGAGTCGCCAAGATGAAAAGCCTGAAGAAGAACACCAGCTTATGGAT
Source organism: Lichtheimia corymbifera B2541 (assembly GCA_000697475.1). NCBI lineage: Eukaryota > Fungi > Mucoromycota > Mucoromycetes > Mucorales > Lichtheimiaceae > Lichtheimia > Lichtheimia corymbifera. The sequence continues at coordinate 136,115 of JNEU01001035.1, forward strand.
TGCCAGAGTGGATCATCGTTTGATTGGACTGAAGAGAAACCCCAGGAACGGCAACAACGAGCACAATCTTCATTTGATGTTGATCTCGAAAACGGTGCCCGTATTCCACATCGACAGGACCTTCAACGTACTCGGCTAAAGGAACATGTCGAAGAGCACTTCGAACGACCCGAATTGGTGCGTGATTGTATTCTTGGTTTATCAGATGGATTGACGGTGCCATTTGCATTGGCAGCTGGTCTGTCAAGCTTGGGAGATAACAGGATCGTTATTTATGGTGGCCTAGCAGGTATGAGAGAGGATTGGAGAATAATAATGATGATGATGATGATGGATTACATGTGATTCTTACCATCCACGGTCTTGGTTTTAATAATATAGAGCTGGTCTCTGGTGCCATTTCCATGGGTTTGGGTGGTTACCTTGCTGCCAAATCGGATGCTGATCACTTTGTTACCGAACGCCAGCGTGAAGGTAGATCAATCATCCTTTTCGCCGCCTTCCCCCTAATATGAGATGGGCTTTGATTAACCATGTGCCTATTCTACATGATAGAACGAGAACTTGAATTGTACCCAGAGGAAGAAGAAGAGGAAATTGTTGAGATCTTTGAGCAATACGGTTTGAATCGAGCATCACTTGAGCCCATGTTTGTACATTTTCGGCAAGCACCACAAAAATTTGTTGACTTTATGATGCGGTTTGAGCTTAATCTGGAAGAGCCTGACCCAAATCGTAGCTTGGTAAGGATCACCCCTGAATGTCATTATTGTTAGTGCTGACATTTCTTTTACCCGACAATGAAGATCTCTGCTGCTACCATTGGATTGTCTTATTTGTTCGGTGGTCTAATCCCGCTTATCCCATACATGCTGGTGACCGACACAACCGATGCCATGCTTTATTCCGTCATTGTTACATTGCTCACGCTCTTTGTCTTTGGCTATGTTAAGAGTATCTATCTTCGACCAGCACAAGCCATTTTGGGGGCCATTCAAACTTTGGCTGTAGGTGCTGTTGCAGCAGGATGCAGCTATGCCATTGTTGCCCTTGTCAATAGCACATCGCCCGAGTCACACTTAGGATCCGATGTTGCGGCACATTGAAGATAGTGTGCACAGGTCTTGGCGATGAGGGTGTCACCCAAGTTCCTCCTTTCTCATTTTCATTTCTTTTACGATACGTACGATTTATTCCTCCTCCTTCATTCCATTCTCTTGTTTCTTTTTCTTTTACATATACATCTTGCATTACTCTCTTTCTTGACACCCCCCTTTTGAACATGTAAAACAGAAACCACTCCACCTTGTATATCTTGTGCCTTAGCATATTTGCTTTGATAAAACCTCATATTCACAGTAAACCATAAAAGGATTCTCCATTTTGCTCGTGTAACATGTCGATCTGTACTTGGACTCTTGGCAGCAGCAAATATTCACGATTAGTTTCATAGCATCCTCTCCGAATCCAAAGACCTTTTTTCTCTTTTGCACACTTAATCCACAGACGTGTTCCTCTCTCTCTCTCTCTCACACACTCTCTCTTCCTCTTTTTCTTTTTCATTTGCATTCATCAACTCGCATTTATTGTAATACTTGCATTCTTTTTCTATCTACCTTCTGAACAAAACACAACACACGCACTCACATACACCACATGGGCCTGGAGAGTCGCCACCTTTGGGTCATATCCATTTTGCTGTTATCATTCTTGACACAAGGCATTATTGGGTTATGTGTTGAACATCGATGCGACCACTCTTTGCATATTCGACATGCGATTCGACAATGTCCCGAGCGATCCCACGAGCGACGAGCTGCGAACAATGCCGACTCTGGCAACGACGCCAAATTTGTCATCGATCTCGAATGCCATGCCAGCAGTAAAGACGAATGCGACCGTGTTCAGGAGACGTTGGCAAAAGCTGGCAAAGTCATTTCGTCTCATATCGAGTTTAAAACGCCGATTACTGTCAATGCGAGCTATCTCGACTTTTGCAGAGATTTGGGTGAATGCGATCTGACCAACGGAGCCATTAATATCGGTATGAAGGGAGTGCTTGACAACATATCAACAGTATCCTAGCTCACTCATCCATTTTCATATTCAAAGGGCAAGCGTATCCAGCAGTATCATACTTGATGCAGAAACAGTCGACAGCCGATGAGGCTAATATCACTAGCATGTATCCTCAGGCTTTACTAAAACAGTACGATAACCTGCCAAAGCAGCCTAATTGGACCGCCTATGATATGAATGCACAATTCAACAGCCAAATCGATTGGTATTTTGAGGTATTTATGCACACACATATCCCTGCATAGAAATGTAGAATAATTATCTCATATTGCATGTCTTTAGGGTCACGGAGACATTGAATCGGATCAAAGCGACTTTTTGAATACTGTGATTCACGAATTCATTCATGGTCTTGGATTTGTCAGTGCATGGAGTACAGCAACCTATGAACGATTTTCCAGATATGACACTGACATGCCAAAGTTTCTCACGCCTGTACCATTGTCGCCACCCGATGAGCTCGAGGAAACTAGCAACAATATTGATACCGGTGAAGGACCACAGCCATTTTGGGGCTTTGTCGACTTTCCACTGGATCAGCTCATGTATACCAATGACAACATCTCGTTTTCAGACGTCAGTCTCATTCTAAATACTTGGGGCAGCAGCAATGTCATGTTTGCCAGCATGATGGATATGGTCAATTCATGGGAAGCATCCGGTAAAGTCCAGGCGATGGCTCGGCAAATGTACAGCTATGCAACATCATCAAATCAAGTGACATGGCTGCTTGACAATGGCGATCAATTCTTGTCAGAAACATCGTTTGACCCTTTTGTTGCTGGTTCTTCCTTATCACATGTGGATCACGACACTTATAACGACTCGAGCGATTATTTGATGATATACAATGCACGCCGAGGCGTCAGTTTGCAGGAGATGTCAGTCAAGTACGATAATTATACACTCGGCCCACTTTTATTACGTGCTCTTGCCAACATTGGATATAATGTCACAGCTTTCAACGATCAAGTGACTATGGTTAGTGCCGTTACGCAACCTACACTCGAGTTTTGGGAGCCTGCTATACCCATGGTCGGCACAGCTCATAACCCTTCACCATCCATAAGCACGCACACAGATGGCCCAGCACATATACCCACTTCCTCCTCCTCTTCCTCCTCTTCTTCTACTGCGTCATCTTCAGATTCGTCTGCTTGCTCGTCACCTTCGTCAGCTGTCACAATTAGCATGTTGCTCCTTGTAGCCGCTTTATTTATCTTTTTCCTGTAGCCATATCACGCCCTTACCCATTCATTCCATCCCATTCACTCTTTGTATTACCACTTGTACTATTATTCATCATCACATACCATGTCTTTTTTGCATTTTAATGTTACAATACACACTCTACATTTGCTATTTATCTATTTACATGCCAAAGTATTGAGTGACTTGATGACTGAGTACTTGATTGCCGTCTTCATCATAATGGAAAGGCTTATAACATTCCTTGCAAAAGAAGCATGGGGATGATCCACTCATAACATCGTTCACGGTCATATACCTAAATGATTTCACATACCCAGTTTTAGATATCTCTTCAGGATAATGGGTTCGCACACACTTACGCTGCTGGGTAGATATTACACATCCTGCACTTGTATCTCACAAATTGCCAATTGTAGGTGACCATGGGATAAGAGCTCCGTAAGGGTGGATCATGCTTGGAATGGATACTTCATAAAGAAAGGTGTTAGGCCCACAAAGCCAATCATATTCCCTCTAGTATCCACTACTCACCGTATATCCCGCACCATGATGATATGCTGACATCCATCCTGATGCAAAAACAAGTAAGGCTTGTTAAGCTCAAGCGAAAGGTCTTCAAAGGTGACACCTTGCATATCATGTCGTTGATATTCAGCCAATCCTGGTTGTTCATATCGGCCAAAGTCCATGACCCACTTTCGTATAGGCTCACTGTAATCTGGCAAGTCAGGTCGACCTTCTTCCAACCCAAGTTCAGTGACGGCCCGAGTGTCAACATAAAACACGTCTTCGATAAAGAGACAACTTGCTGAAAGCTTTTTCTTTTGCGTGTTGAGTAGTATGCCATCCGGTTGCTTGCCTTTCCGATCATTGTCACCCACAAAGTCCTTGATACAAAAGATAAAGTCGCGTAAATCGGTCAGGGTCTGGGATCCAAGCATATCAAATTCTCGCACTCGATAGCTAGGCATCAATGGGTGATAGGTAGCAATCGTCAGCACAACCTCCGGATTCTCCTCTGTATCCAAGCTCTGAGTATTCAATAAGTTTTTTTTATCTGGTACCTGGTCTCTCGTAGTTACTTACATCCAGCTCATCTCCACTAGCCGCTCTAGCTTCGTCACCCTCAGAGTCATTGGTATCCTTCGACTTGTCAAACATCTAAGGTGTCATGTGTGAGACAAGCTTAATGCATAGAACAAGGTAATTACCTTTTTGTTGAGCTTGGCGTAATTCAAGCGCTCCCGCTGTCTCGGTAACAAGTCAATTCCATTTTCGGACCTAAAGCAGACACACACGTTAATATACCATCACCAATAGTACCTTGACTTATACTTACTTGAGTGAATGTAATGGGCTATCCTTGAGATTTTGAATAAAGTCATGATATTGCTGCATCAATTCTGTTTCAGGGATCTCTGATGTGGATGGTTCATTGTTGTCCTCCTCATCATGTTGTGATTGTTGCGTCGTTTCATCATCGTCGTCCTCTATTTGGGTGTCCTCATCATGGTTCTCGCGCTGAGTCATTATGTTTTCAGGATGTAGTAAGCGTTCCATCAAGTCGTTTTCCTGGGTATCATGGGTGGTTTTAGGTCGTTTGGATGATGATGATGCTGATGAAGATGGTGATCCGGGTATAGCTGATAGTGAAGAGAGCAAGTTGGATTGGTTCTCTTGAGCGAGATACCTCCTTCGCTTTGGTACCAAAGGATTGAGAAATAGGCTGTTGTCATCCTGATTGTGTTGCTGCTGTAACAAGTCCTCATCATAATCGTGTAACGTGCGATAAGGCAAGACATCCTTCGCCTGTGGACGACGACCGATCCACTGGTCGTCAAACGAGCGTATACGCGACTGATTCATGCTCCTTGAACCTTGCGTTGTCTTTTGATGATATTGCTTGACCATTGCAAAGAGAGTCGGATCAGTGAAGAATGAACAAGTGCTATTCAGATCGCTCGAATCGGGAGACCTACATTGGAAAAAGTGAGTTCCAAGTCGATGTACTTTCTTTTCTTTATGATACGAACGGAAGACGACCAACTCTGGATTCCAACTTGCTGATATCGACCGTGGATTCTTGCTTTTTTTGTTGCGATCGTAGCTCAATAAGCTCATTACGAAAAGAACGGACTTGGATTTTTGACATTCGAAAGAGTAGCAGGAAGACACACCTTCACCAGTTTCTCTCCGATTTAGCTTCCAAATACAAAAATGTTGTCAGTCATGCTAAACCCATTGATTATACTGCCCTGCATTTATTGGGGGACCGTTGCAATAAAGATCCATGCCTCATGTATTAAAGCTTTCATTGGTTTCAAAAGTAATTCATCGTTCAATAGATCCATGTTTAGTGCCCTGAAAAGCATGATCCAGGTTAAAAGATGGAAAAATCCAAAGTTTGAGGATCATTCGAAACACGCTAAAATATGTTTACTATTTGCTGGCGTTTTAGTTATCCACCATCCTTTACCATGAAACGCAACGCCCTTGTATCACGTTATCACATACAACAAAAAGGACGCCACGTTAAATTTCATATGCCCCATCACTTGCTTTCCTGTAATATGGCACGTAGTAACAACGATACCACTACAGATGTTTGCTCCACCACTGCTGAGACCAATGTAGATAAAGACTCGTCCATGACAGCGGATGTAATAACGGTGAGACAGCGATTAAAACGAAAGCTTGACATGAGATTCGTTGTATGGGCTTTTCTGGGATTTTTTGCCGGGAATCTTGATCGAAGCAACTTGCGTAAGAAGCGCAACAAAAATGAGTAATCAATTATACGTGACATTCTATTACAGCCTGTTAAAGTTTTCATCGATAGGGCTGGGAAAGATCTCAAACGTGGGCATGGGGTGTGGAGCAATCGTCGCTGTTTTGCTATCATGGTTTCTCCTCCGTATCAAATTCATGCTGCCAAGTCATATCAAGCCAACTGAGCAACGCGATGACCCTGAAAAGCATCAGGCTAATGATTGATTGATCATGCGATGTTATTACTACGCCATGTTTTTTATTGATCCCACTGGAGTCGTAACCGCTTTCCTTACATGTAGTGATATATATTACAGCTGGTCCTTTTTTCATTTCCCATTCCCACTATGTTATAGTTATTATATCAGCAACTTAATTCATGCATCACCAAGTTTATGTCAAGAGGACTTGATTTTCGATGGAAATAAAGGTGGTTCGGTAATCGGTCTTGTGATAAGTATATGCTTTTTGTGATACAATAAAGAGTAGGTTGACCTTGAGGGAAAAGTGATCCTCGATTGAGTTTCAAGACGTGAGTTACCAATCCAGTGTATGATATAATGTGGTACGTAGAAGTGTGGCATTAGCCATGTCTTCGTTAGTGTTGTTGATTTATGCAACCCTGCGCGATACATGCAAATGTGCCATGAAACCATGGTTTTGCAATGCGCATACCATCCTTGATACATGCTCATTATTAGTAGATGGGGATTACTTGAGTAGCTTCCTAAAGGCAATCATCATCATCCCATTCATGGAGCAACTGTGAACGATACCAGTACAACCACCACGTGCTATTTCACTTCGAGCACGCCTTGCCTTTAGTGCTCTCGGCACAACCAATCAATAGCAACAACTCCATCACGCTTAGAGCATAGATAAAACATAGAGGTAACTAGTTCTCAAAATTTTCGTAATGAAGCGTAGTGTTTTTATTAGAACAGAGTTGATCAATGGGTCTGAGAGTACCTCATGTGAAAGTTTCATGTTCGAGGAAGCCAATCTCGGGGTCTAGTGCGGTCCACACCACTTGTGTTCACTTCCATTCTCCTCCTATTCAAAATTTCATAATGAAGCATACGGCTTATAAATGAATGAAGTTGATCGGCATGACCAAGCGAATCTTCATACCAAGTTTCAAGTCCGAGAAAGGGAATCCCAAGGTTATTTATACTAAATGACATTTCAATGAATCCGGGCGGGGTACGGAATTTCGGCGATCATAGTAAACCACCCATTACACCCTACCATTCAAAATCTTTGAACGAAGTGTGGGTTCTTTATTAAGACAAAGTTGATCAGCGTGTCCAGGAGCATACTGTGTGAAAGTTTCAGGTTTCAGGTAGGCAATCTCGAGATCATGGACCGTTCATCCTACTTATATTCCGGACCGTTCATTGTCGGACGCTCCCATTTTATTTCTCACAATGAAGCCTGCAACTTTTATTTGAATGGAATTGATCAGCATGTCGAAGCCCACCGTCGTGACCAAGTTTCACAATGGAGGTGGACAATCGCGGGGGGTGTGCACTATGCACCCTACCTGCGTTCCGTCCGTCCATCGTCTCTCCTATATTTGGACCGTCCGATTCATAAAATATCATAATGAAGTATACGGTTTTTAAATGAATGGAGTTGATCAGCATGACGAAGCGAACCTTCATACCAAGTTTCAAGTTCAAGGTGGGCAATCCCAAGGTTATTCTTTCTGCTTGGCATTTCAACGAAACCGGCCCGGCACGGGATTTCAGTCGATCATAGTAAACCCCACATTACACCCTCCCATTCAAAACTTTTAAATTAAGTGTGGGTTCTTTATTAATACAAAGTTTATCAGCATGCCGAATGCATCTTGTGTGCAAGTTTGAGGTCAAGGTGAGCAATCTCAATATCATGCATTAATATATAGTGTGCATGGATTTGTCTGACAGCGTACCCAAGTTCATTTCCAGCTCTTCCACTTTCGGTTTTTGTCTCTTCCAACCATCCCCAACTGTTGCCCCATTCAAGTACAACGACCACCTGTAATCGATTGTCCTGCTTCAACCCATCATGTCCATTCTACAACTGCCTTGATCCGGATGCCTTTGACTGAATGGGAAGTCGAGGGCATGTACACTCTACTACAGCACATGAGTCTTTCGACACTACACATTCACTTTGACACTCCTCTACCACGATCAAATGTAACAGCATTCATTCCAGCAGTTACCATTAGCAAGGTTTTCATTGTCTCAAACAGTCTTCGTTACTTGGCAGCAAGCAACCTTGCAACCTTTATTGCGTGAACAGCATATAGCCATTGTACAGAAGCAGCTTTATTTACGTGGGGCATCTTGCTTTGATACAAACGGATCCCAATGGATGATGTCATATCAGCTATCGAGTACACCGCCATACAAGCAATCTTCATCTGGTTGAGCTGCAATGAAAATGACCAAGAAAAAGAGAGATCAACAGCAGGATTGGGAAGGATGCATATCAGCAGCAATCACATGGCTCGTTTCAATCAACATATTGGTTATGATGGGACGGATACCAGCAACTGCAGTGGCGGGAGAACTTGGAATGTTGCTTTGGTTACCTGCCGCATCTTCAGCAGGAAGGACGTATCACACCGCGTGGATACGGTTGAGGGCGATGATGGATTGGAATGACTATTTATGAGAGCGTTTTACTACCATGGATTATATTGGAATACTCGAGTCAATGTATGCGGCAGCTATTTTGGGATCGTGGATGACGGATGTGTATGACGGCAGCGACCGAAATACAATCACACAATTATCTCTCTATGTGATTCACTCGTACCTTAGTCAAGTTGCAATGCTGTACCTTCATAATATATACTTATAACCATCCATACTTTCATGTGCCATTCTTCGACTGTTTCATTGAATGAAAATTGGGTTCAACTTAGAAGGGTATCGTGCTATCGGCTCATATGTAACAAGATGTGAATCACTTGGTTGGTTTCTGGATTGAAAGGGGAAACAGAAATTTAAAAGCCGGGAAGCGAGGTCGGATCATTTAGCACATATCATCGATATGCTTTTATGTTCAAGGAAGAGTGAGCTGTTATACAATGTGGCATGAGTGGATGAACATACCATGCTTAGCTATGACAAGGATGCATTATGCATGTCTCAGCCAATAGAATTGACGTTTCAAGATCAGCTCTCGCTTTGTGACACAACCAATTCCATATACATCGTTGGCTCTAAGATGAGTATGATGATTGACATAACAAAAACCACTTCTCACATAGCATCAAGCTTAAATCATCATGGCAGAATGTAAAGACGGTCATATCTCAAAATCATACAATAAAGCATGGGAAAGAGTAGCAGGAAGGCAGACCAGCACCAGTTTCTCTCCGATTTTTTTTAGCTTCCAGATACAAAAAATGTTGTCAGTCGTGTTAAGCCTATTGATTATACTGCCCTGCATTTATAGGGGGACCGTTCCAATAAAGATTCCTGCCTCATGTTGATTAAAGCCTCATTGTTTCATAATATAATTGATCCATGTTTAGTGCTCTGAAAAGCATGACCAAATAAAGATGGGGAATCCGAAGTTTGAAGACCCTTCGAAACACGCTAAGATTTGTTTACTATTTGCTGGCGTTTTTGGCATTCACGGTCATTTACCATGAAACACAGCGCCCTTGTAACACGTTATCACGTACAACAAAAAGGGCGCCACGTTTTGATATGTCCCATCACTTGTTTTACTGTAATATGCCACGTAGTAAAAACAATACAGAAGATGTCTGCTCCACCACTGCTGAGACCAGTGTAGATAAAGAAGCGTCCACGATAACGGATGTAATTGCGGTGAGACGGCGATTAAAACGCAAGCTTGACATGAGATTCGTTGTATGGGCTTTCCTGGGCTATTTTGCCGGGTACCTTGATCGAAGCAACTTGCGTAAGAATCATGACAATGGTGGATATGTAGATGAGATGCTGATACTGTGAACAAGCGAATGCGTACGTTAGTGGTATGAGGGAAGACTTGCTCCTTGAATCTTCTGCATACAACTGGGCTGATACCGTCATGCGCCTCGGATACAATTTGTAAGTATAAAGCAAAAAGTACAACCGACTTGGTCATTCAAAATCCATAACAGGTGTCAGATTCCTGCAAGTCTGCTACTACCCAAGCTGTATCCGCGATGGTTCCTTCCCACTCTTCCACTCATGACTGGCGTCGTCCAATGCTGCATGTCTCTTGTCAAGAACCATCAGGGTTTATTAGCTTTGAGATTTTGTCTTGGTCTTTGTCAAGCGGTAAGCACTGTTGGACAAAAAAGGAACCCTATTTTGATACCTATTATTGCAGGCCCTTCAACCAGGGATTGTATTTCTCATGGGGAATTGGTATATCGACCAAGAAGTGACAAAACGCGTTTGTCTCTATAAAGCATCTATGGGAGTCTCAGGTACCATTTGGGATTATACGAATGAATTCTGGCATTAATGGATGATTTGGCTACATAGGAGCGGTTGGGGGTCTTATTGCTGGCTCCATTGTGGAAACCATTGCCGACAAGTCAGGCCTTCGTGCATGGCAATGGCTCTTTGTTGTTGAAGGATCAATTGCTATCTTTGTCGGAATCCTTGGATATTTCATGGTACCCAATTATCCACATCAAAAGACATCATGGATCACTGAGCAAGAACGCGTGGTTACTCTGGAGAAGCATGCATCACAAGAAAGGGAGGTATCAGCGGCACCTTATAGTTGGAAAATGTATGTATCGTTGGGTCATTGTATTCATTGTGCTGTATTTCAATACGCATGAGCAATCACTGATATCGACTTGTTGTTATAGCATCAAGCAAATTATACTGAGACCATATGCCTGGTTGATGACCTACATCGTAATGACAGCATTCTTCATGGATTCTATGGCCAATTTCTTTGTAGTCATATTGAAGGATATGGGATACGACAGCGCTTTTGCCAACTACATGTCCACCCCACTAAATCTCATGAATGCCCTGTCATCGCTTGTGATTGGTTATTCATCCGACTGGTTTAATGATCGTGTCATCCATACCGGTGTTCTCACAGTATGGGGAACCATATGGAGTATCATCATTGCTGCAGTCAATCATGGGAATACTCCTGCAGCACTCGTCTTTCTGTCAGCTTACGCTTTGATCATAACGGATACATTGGTATCCCTTGCCTTCGTGTGGTTGATGGATATTTACAAGGGTGATGTAAACTCACGTGCCTTGGCACTTGGTATTGTTAACGGTCTTGGGCTTCTCATTCCAAGCTTCGCAAAGATCAAGCTTTGGGTTGTCACAGATTCACCAGTATTCTGTAAGTAATCAATTATACGTGATATCCTATTACAGCCTCTAAAGTTTTCATCGATAGGGCTGGGGAAGATCTCGAACGTGGGCATTGGGTGTGGATCAGTGGTCGCTGTTTTGCTATCATGGTTTCTCATCCGTATCAAATTCATGCTGCCAAGTCATATCAAACCAACTGAGCAACGTGATGACCCTGAAAAGCATCAGGCTGATGATTGATTGATCATGCGGTGTTATTACTACGCCGTGTTTATTTATCCTGCTTGGGTAGTAACCGCTTTCTTTACGTGTGGTGATATATATTACTGCTGGTCCTTTCATTTCCCACTCCACAAAGTTATAGTTATTATATCAGCAAATTAATTCATGCACCTCCAAGTTTATGTCAAGAGGACTTGGCTTTGGATAGAAATAAAGGTGGTTCGGTCATCGGTCTTGTGATAAGTATATGCTTTTTGTGATACAATAAAGGGTAGGTTCACAATAAGAGAAAAGTGACCCTCCATTGAGTTTCAAGACGCGAGCTACCAATACAGTGTTGGTTTATGTAGCTCTACGCGATACATGCAAATGTCACAAGAAACCACGGTATGTGATGCACATACCATATACATGCTCATTATCAGTAGACGGGTGTTGACCTAGGTAGCTTCCTAGATAAAGGCAATCATCATCATCCCATTCATGCAGCAACTGTGAACGATACGAGTGCAACCACCACGTGCTATTTCACTCCGAGCACACCTTGCCTTTAGTGCTCGCGACACAACCAATCAATAGCTATACATATAATACAAGATAGGTACAATTGCTATGGGTTTATTATCTTTGAATATACAAGCGTCTATTTGAACCTATTTATATGTAATCCTGAGAATTACCACAGCTATCATCTTGCATACGAAAAAGGAAGCGTTGACGAAAGAACAAAAGCGTCTCAATACAATGATGTGGATGATCCAATCTCACTTTTCCGCCCTTCAAGTTTCTATCCTTCCTTTCATTTCAGAAACCAACCAGTGGATCACAGTGAGTCAGTGGATATCTTTGTGTCATTGTATTCTTGGTTGCTGCGGTCGTAAGCATCTTTATTCATGATTACTGTGTGTGTCTTGACTCTCATTCTTCAAGATATAAGCCCTCTCATCCATGATAATCCTCTGCAGCATCCATGTATCATGGCCAATTCTTCCTGCTGACGAGGTACCAAGTAACCAACACGAATTTCAGAATCACCTCTCACTGTTTTTGATTGCATCCACCCATCCATCCATAACCATTGCAAGTCCCAATGTTGATAGAAAGAACCCCAGTGATCGTTTCCTTTTCATTCAGCTGTTGATCAATCACTTGCTTGGCCATTTTCTCTCGCAGTTCAACGAAGTGGAGAATGCTCGTAACGTGAAGTGAGGTTGATGGTTGATATGGCATCATGCATAGGGATACCGTATGTATTAGATCATGTTGCTATGCGTAAATAAAACTGAGTCTATACAATGACTATCTATTGTCCATGTGGAAACGGCTGCAAGACAAGTTGCTGCAAATAACTTGAGACAATGGAGTAGAGAGTTTGATGATAGCAACAGCTGCTACGTTCGGTTGAAACAAAGCGTGCAAGAGCGAGTGTTGTAGTAGAGTGATAAGACTGTGAACGCTGTTTGAGTACAATGGAGCAAAGACATTGCTAATAGCAACTGCTGGAATGAATGCTGTTACGTTTGATTGTCGTAAAGGAGGGTGCAAGAGAGTGTGTAGTGTCAAGAGACGCGTGTGTTGTAGTAGGCAGTGTCCAGCCCATGGACTTGCCCTTCAGCCAAAGACAATCGGATCAAGGCAGTTGCAGGATCGACATTGATGGGGCGAAGCAGGGCAATCGTTCACAGGCTGTAGTTGTACTTGAATGCATCAACGGTTGAGAATGGGAAGAAGAGGGAAATAAAGTGGGAGTGGAAGAGGTGGAAATTAAATCTGTCAGGCAGTTAAACATATCTATATACACTGATATCAATGCATGATATTGGGATTGCCTGTCTCGAACCTCAAACTTGCACACAATATGCTCTAGAACATGCTGAACAACTTTGTATTAATAAAGAACCCAACCTTCATTTGAAAATTTCGAAAGGGAGAGCATAATGTGGGATTGACTATGACGGATGGAAATTGGGAAAGCGCCGGATTTATGAAAAAGTCAGTTAGTATGTAGTTTCCTAAGATTCCCCATCTCGCACTTGAAACTTGGTCAGAAGGTACTCTCGCACATGCTGATCAACTCCATTCATTTAAAAACCGCATGGTTCATTATGAACATTTTGAATGCGGGCCAGCACAAATGTAGGAGAGATGAAGAGAAAAGTAGGGTAGACGCTCCTGCTCCCCGAGATTGCCCACCTCGAACCTGAAACTTTCACACAACATCCTTCCGACCACGCCGAGTAATTTCGTACTCATAAACCCCAGAGTTCATTATTAAAACCCTGAATGCAGGAGAGACGACGAATGGATGGTAACATAAACAGTGTGTACGCGTCGTGCGCGCCGATATTGCCCATCGCGACCTTGAAACTTGGCCAGGAGGGGCTCTCGGTCATGCTGATCAACATTGTTCTCATAAAGCCACTATACATCATTATGGAGATTTGAAGAAACAGGCACCTTTATGTTTTTACATATGCTATAAGCGTAATGCTATATGGAGAGTGGTGTTTGTTCATTGTGAAGTATCATGCAAATGAACTGTGTTGCACAAACACGTCCCTCTGCATCTTCGGCTCTATTATAGTCTAGCTACTTGACAATCAGCAAAGACCACTTGCCATATAGCATCATGGTTACAGCATATGTAAAACAAAATTTGCCTATATCTCTAAACTTTACAATGAAACGTGAGGTCTTCAATCGAACAAAGTTGCGCGGCTGGGTCAAGCGCACCCTGTGTAGAGGTTTCACGATCGTCGTGGCCATTCTCAGATTTCGCAATGTCACCTCCAGCCTCGTCGAAAAAAAAATTCATGAGGTCGACCTGTTCCACTTTGGCTGGTGGGTGACATTGCGAAATCTAGGAATGACGACTACGATCGTGAAACTTGCACCCAAGGTGCGCTTCACCCCGACGAGCAACTTTGTTCGATTGAAGACCCCACGTTTCATTGTAAATTTTAGTTATGGGCACCTTTATATTTTACATATGCTGAAAGCATGATGCTAGATTACAGGTGGTATTTGTTCATTGTCAATCGCCCTTCTTATATTAGAGCCAAAGATGCAGAAGGACTTGAATGGTATCACAAGCCCAGGGCAGGAATTGAAGGGTCGATCCTATTGGTGGAGGGTGCATGATCGATATTAACCCCTATGTGTTTATAGTAATGTCCGCCTATTGATAGCCCGTATGGGTCTTTTTCAGGTTGATCATGATATGGTCAATAAGCCAAAAATGATCACTGCATATGAAAGTATCTTGCTTGAAAGTGCATGAAGCGTGAGACGTAAAACTGTTGGTCATCATGTCTCGCAAGGTCGCCCCAGGATGATTTTATTCTAGTTGACAGCAGTAGAGAATGACCATCGACGTTAAGCCTGAGAGGCTTTTAGCATCACAAGATGCCTTTCGATGCGCTGACTATTTCTGGAATACTAACCATACCATGTTTCATTGTCCAATCTTTAAGTATGTATCAGTACGAGTGATCTTTTTATCGATAGGAGCGTGGTGATTGGTACATGTATGCAAAGTGAAGGACTTATTTTTTATGGATAAGGACAACATTAAGCATGCTTCGAAATGGATTGAGTAAAAAACAGACTAGTGATTGGAGACCTGGTAGTAAGGTAATGGCTGTTGTGGGATCACATCATTATCCTGTAAAGTGTAAAATGACACACACACATAACCTTTTGCTGTACGTGAGGATCATTCATTTTATTTACGTATACCTATTATTGTCTATCATGAAGATGAAGGAAGGTGATAATGATTGGTGTGAAGGGTAGGTAATTGACTGGCCTCAGTGTAGTAGCAGTGGGAGATTTAAATTGGGGAGGGTAGCTCCACGACTTGAGACAGCGCTTCTTTTCTTTTTTTATCCCTCCTCTGCTTTTATCCCATTCACGACATGCTGATCGAGGTAATGTATTATAAAAAAGTGCTCTTGTTGGTTGTGAGGTATTAATATAGCTCTGAACAGGCGTACTCAAGTGTGCCCAAGTGCTGAGGAATGAACGTGTTTGGTGGTTGCCATGGCGATACCATTGCTTCCTCTTGTTCATTGCTATTCCTGCTCTACGGTTGGCGTCAACAGGTATATCAAGACCCCAATGGTGCAACAGAGCTTGTTCCATTGATGTGTTGGCTTTATAGAGGGCAAGTTTGGTTTCAAGGCCTTGGCTCCGTTGGCGTTCCGTGTCAGCTCAACCACGCTACACCATGGTTTTCAGTTTCCAGTAACCAACAACAAAGGGTCTTTGTGTATATGCAAGAGGCAAGTGCAGTGAAGACAATAAAGAAACCTTTATGTACGTGTGTGCTAAATGAACGATGAATGATGCTTTATGGAATAGGTTTATGGTCAGGCAATGCAGCTTTGGGCATCATCATCTCTTTGGGTTCGACTCCCAGCCTGTATCAACTTTGGAACGCGTCCAGGGCTCTAGAGGCCTGCGTTGAGGTGATGGAACGATGACGATAGGTTTTTTGGAAGAGCATGTTCATTGTGTTGAGGTAAAAAGGGATTTGCAACAGCCCGGCTGTGAATGTATTGACATCAGTGCTCTTCTCGTGATAGGTTCGTTCTTTCCCTTGAGGATTTCTTTTCATAATGCGGAAGGATTGGAGATCATTCTTTCTATGGCGACGATGAAGTGAGGATAACTATGAGCCTGTGAGATGTCCTTGCCATAGATCGAACTGGCCTTGCGTGATTCGTGCAGTGCTTTCTCAAGAACAAAGGGATCGTCCGACGTTGCTCGTATGGTGGTGAATGCCTTCTGATTTGCTTTCTTCTTTAGAGAGGATTACCTAACCCGGTATACCAAATCGTCGTCATCCCCGTATTAAACTTGCCTGCTTTACTTATAGAGAGGACGATCACGATGATTACAACAATGACGATAATTACGATGGTCACGACAATGGCACAAACAAGCATGATACCATTCTCTTGCCAAGACGATGTTGCTTGATCAAGTCCCCTATCTGGTTGCTATTACAAGGAAGTCTGCCGGATCCCATTCTTTTCCATTTGTGTCTTTTGGAGATTGTCAAGACGACGATGGAAGGATAGCTGGAAGAAAACATTGCTTGTTATCCACTTGAACTTGGCTTATTCCCTTCTAGCTCGTTGTTAGATTATAGCTTAAATGGAATAAAGATGATTCCTTTATTTGGTTGTATAAACAAATGCATCATTGTGCACATCTTCATGCAACAAATCAAGCGTGTCTTTAATGAGTAGTTGCTACGATGGAAAGGAACCTTTATCAGTGCATGGTAACGATGGAAGACCCAGTTTATTAGCAAGCAAGCAAGTGGTAGTATTAATACAACACACATGCTTGGATATGATCAAAGAATCGATCACGTGTCTGCATAAGATTTGTTTCTTTATCATTCCTTTTTGCTAGTTGATCATATTAAATATGCATACTAATCCCTTAGGAAGCCCCCATGCACACAAAAATATATGCACGTCGAATCGCTGGAGTTTAGCAGCACCACTGTGCCATGCTTTTGCGCCATTTTGTCCTGGTGTGTTAAGAACGACCTTCTGCTATAAAAGCAGATCAATGTAGATCTTGCGCTAAAAAGGGCACAGCCTACTTCATATACGCCTTTGCGATGCATCTGCTATCGTGCCAGCAGGTTGGGCATAGATGATGATGATGGGTTAAAGAAAGCCCGCAATCTTCTGCATGCTTCATGCAAACATATGCGCATCATGTTGATAATTGAACAAGATGTTTGGATATTTCGTTCTCTTTCCATCATTTGTTTTTCATCAACTCTGTACCCAATAGTTGTCACTGATATGCATAAACCTGATGTCCAGAGCACTGATGATCACAGTAGGAGCGGACATAGCGTAACGTAATAAAGCTGACCGGTTCAATGACGCGTGTACTAATGTAAAAAAGCAAACGGCATTAGTGATTGCAAACACCATGAAGAAATGGATCAACATCCTGAAGAATTGATCGATGAGGGAGCATACTGGACCGAAGGGATACGTAATCCAGGATGGATTACGGTAGCAGGGATATGGATGATGTACTTTGTCAGCACAGGTACTATTAATTCTTGGGGCATATTTCAGGCAGAGTAAGTTTCATTCGATTATCATAACCATCGGAAAGCTTGCAGGCTAAGCAAGCTTAAATCAATCGGCTAGATATACCAAAATGTGTTCAAACGAGGTTGCTGTGTCGTTCATCGGTAGTACGGCTGTTTCCATCTTGCAACTCGGCATTCTAACAACGCCATTAATACGTTGGATCGGTGTTCGTTATACTATGCTATTAGGCGCATTAGTTTCCACAGTATCATTGATCCTTGCTAGTTTTGCGACTGAATTATGGCAGCTCTTTGCAACTCAGGGCTTTATGTATGGGATCGGGTTGTGCTTGGTGTTCAATACGCCATCAACGTTGTCCTCGCAATGGTTTGTGAAGAATCGTGCATTGGCAAATGGTAAGCTCTTTAAGCATAAACTTGTCCTTCTGGTGATAATATTTTCATTCAAAGGCATTGCATGGAGCGGAGCGACTATGGGTCCAATAGTATATGCTAATTGCTTTCAAGCATCATTATCGGCATTTGGACGACCAATAACCTTAACGATAATGGCTGGTGTTGTCTTCATCATGCTTTTGATGTCTGCAATCTTATCAAGACCACGATATCCTGTGATTCGTTCATCAAAGAGTAAACCTCTTAATAAGATTACCAAAGATGATAAGGTTTCTTCAAAACATGAATGCTTGCAGGATAATTCTCTCTTGAGCATACGCTTCTTGCTGATCCTGCTTTTATCTTTCAACTCCCCGTTCCACTGGCAAACCATCTTATTTCTTGCGCCGTCTTATGCTCAGTACGTGGGTGCTTCACCAACTATGGCTGCTTTCGTTATTACCGTCATCTTTGTCTTGGCTACTATCTCGCGTATTGGACTCGGTTTCATAGCTGATCGATGTGGCCGACTCAATGTGCTCACAGTAACTCTATCTATTAATGGTATGGTTTTTTTTTTGGATAACTTTACAACAGCCAGCTTCACATGACGCTCATTGCCTATATATTAACGTTGCTGCTACAGCCCTTCTTATCATGACCTTATGGCGGTACGCCGACACAGTCCCAGTGTTTGCAGTCTTTTGTGGATCCTTTGGTCTTTTGGGTGGGCTTTTCCCAAACATGAGACCTGTGATCATCAGCGACCTTGTAGGCATGAGTAAAGCACAAAAGGCTATCAGCATGTCTTATCTGCTTTCGGTACCTGGTAGTCTTATCGGCGATCCTTTCATTTCTTACATTCATTCTCGCCATGGTTGGACTGTTTCTATCGAAACAATCGGCGCAATCGCAGCAGTTTCGGCAATATCCTCCATGGTCGTCCGATTCTTGACTAATAAACGATTATTTGCCATCGTATAAACGTGGTAGTATACTATTGTAGACTCGTAAAAAGTAGCAATGGGGCAAGCAATGACCCACTCTATGCAAAATCTCTGGCCTATCAATGCGTTGCACTATAAGCTTAACACGCAAAAACGCTGTATAAAGTTGTAAAGATGATCACGGATTGGAATTCCAGGTGCAGTTTATACATGATGCTGAGACTGCAAAATACGCCATGAGCATGCTATATTTATTGATCTGGTGGTGTGCATATGAGTGATTTATGATAGCATTGTTTCTGGATTGTCTACACTAAGGACACACGTCCCACGCTGATATCGCAACAATCCGCATTAGGACACAGATAAAAGTAATCCACTGACTTTGGCACAAAGGATGATGATTTCACATCCAGGATTGTGGATTTGGGTGTGGGTATGTGGGTGTATGGATTCTTTCATATGCTGCGTCGTGCATTGCATAGAGCTAGCTGTTGGTGTAATGGCACACAAGCTTATTCCAGCTTGTTGTTTGTACCATGACGTGTAAAGCTTACCTTTGCCTTGTTGTGGAAAATGATGGGTTATTAAGTTTATCTCCTTAAAAAAGAGAGGGAAACTTGCGGGATGCCCATAAAAGGAAAACGTTGGTGATTGTATACAACGAATGTGGTATTGATGATGGAGGAAGATAGATAGAGAGAGAGAGAGAGAGAGAGAGAGAGAGAGAGACAAAGATAATGCTTTATGAACAACACAATGAATGTATCCATGCGCCTATCATCATGCTGTAGCAATGCCTAAATGATTAGGCTTAGCATACCAATACAACGCATCGCTTGTATATCTTGCTTTCCCATATATCCAAAAGGAAGGAGCGGGTGAGCAGCATTACATTGAATGCAAAGAGAGGATCGACATGGCAGCGTGTAATTTCATTTGACGAATACAACATGAAGATCAGAAGGCACCAAATTCTATTGCAAGTGGCCACGTGAACGATAAAACAAAAAGGGGCAAAGTACGTGAGTGCTTGGGCGATAACAAACCGATGCTCATGATGCTTCACGCGACTTTGGAGACCAATACAGCATACACCACCAAGCGTTGCACAGTGTATTTGCATCACGCAGTTGCACCACGGTTCCCATAAAGATGCAACAATCGACATTAAAAGGATAATTCATAACATGGCGCGGTAATTTGTTAGTGTGGGGATAGCATCATCATCTTCAATTAGACTTTTATGATCAGGGGAACATAAACCCTCTTCTGCCAAGGCGGTCATATGAAACCGACAATCGAAGGCAATGTAAATGATCTCATGACAAACAAAAATTGATTGCTCTTTTTCTATGGTGTTTCCACTATTGGAGAGCCAACAAATACTCTTTCTTGTACACCCTTACTGCTCTCGTTACTCTTCTCAGATTATATATACTGGCCCACCATCCAATTACTTTTTTCTTTTCTTTCCTTTTCCATCCTTCCATATTTGCTCATGAGAGAATCCATTCAACCTGGTGAGACCAAAGTCATTAGCTATAACCAACAGAGACACGCTATACATCCACATCCTTATTCTCGAAAGGCTGGTAGTACTAAAACGACAACCGCTCATTATCCTCGATATCGTACCAAGGCCACCATGACAACCAGCTCATCACCGTCGTCATGCAACAAAAAGTGCAATGATACTGTATCACTTCCATCAATTCAATTGAAAAGTCCTCAAAGATCATCCTCAGCATGTGGGATTCCACTCCATACATCCAAAGCCTACCTTTCTACAAGAACCAGCAGGAACATGGGGAATGGAGGTGGTAGCAGCAGCAGCAGCAGCGGGAGTAAACCTCCAAGCTTCCAAGCGCAATGGATGTTTTTTAGCAACTCACAATGGATCCCATTGGATACTCAAAGTCACCTCAAGTTGGAGAGAACGCTTCAATTGGATGGTGTATTCGTTGATATCCAAGATAGCCATTTTCCTGGTGTTGAGCGCATACGGGTCTTTCCTGGCGCTGATTATCTCTCATACCTCGGGATCCGGTACCGTATCTGCCGTGTACTGCTGCCTTCCCTGTGAAAATGGATCCCCTCCCCCCAACAACTACCCTACTTTTATCTATATCCTTCTTAGCACAATACAGATCAACCATCACCCAGCCTTTCTTTACCCATCCACACATACCAAACACACGCACACTTGTACCTGCTTTCATCTGTAATACATCATCATATATGCTTGGCTTGCAGTTTGTTCCAGTGTTTGGGCGATCGATGTATGCACATGTGTGTTTTGAGCATGGATCAACGTGATTATTGCTGTTACAGCTGCTGCTTTGTATGTGCGCAGCAATTATTATGCAAAGGGTGATCCTGCTGAGAGATGCAGCATAAATATTTGTATGATGGTCTTCATTTCTTTCTCTCTCGCTCTCTTTCATGTAGACACATGATCAAGTTAAATTTGTATTGTTATCTGTGTGTGCGCGTGTGCTTGTTTGTTGGCACGTTCTGGTGACAGTGATCGTGCATCAAGCTGGTTCACAAAGAAATGGCGGGCATCCTTTTTTATAGCCGCAACCTGAGTGAACCTCCCCACGTGAAACGGGACATCGGCCCGACAAATATTGATAAAATGAATGAATGTGTGCGTATACATTGTCACCCCCCTGTAAGGTTCAGAGTAAGCCGTATGATATATATCAATGCTGTAATAATGGCTTTGTCATTAGATTATAAAACAAAGAACTATTGGTATTTGGTTCTTGGGATGATAGTGTCTCGGACTGATTGCCGACACCATATGTATAATTGAACGATGTCCCTGTGAGCATTGGAGGATAAGGCAATTAAGGTGTTGACAAGTAGGATAAATATTGCATGAAATGATCCAAGTCAGGCTAAAGTCTACAGTATCCATGACAACAACAATAAATGAGACAGACATAGAGAAGATGTGTCATAATAGCGATGATTGTTATTGATTGTTTAGGCCATTAATGTATGATGGGATGGTATGCAAGGGTGGTTTGATATGCTTAATAGATCATTTTAGGTGGATCCTCCATGTTGAACTTTTGTCGTACGCCGAGCAAAGATGTAATTACTTTCAATTTGGCCTTCATCTTGTCACGTGCACCATACATGTCTGTATTCGGGCAGTTCTCGCGTGGAAATTCATCAATCATCTTTTGTAAGGATTGGAGATGCTTTGATACTCTATAACGATGATCATAGAATTAGTCTCGAGATGACTTCATGTAGCGGGAAATATGTCACCTACTTGCTAGAAACCTTGTCTCCATGGGCTTCGGCCAACTCACGCCATGTTTGTGCACATCCTTCATAGAATCCCACTTCAACTCCCAGTTCAAATGACTTTTCGCATCCAAAGATACGTCCTTCAAGTTCACCAGACTCCTTGCCATCCCGTAATCCATCCTCGTGACCATAGTGTTGGAACCTAGTCAAGTACCACTTAGCCGCCGGTCCCCTTGTTATTCGCGTGCGACACTTACATTTCTTCCAAGTAGACCAATGACTCAAGATCGGCTTTCATTTGGGGCTCGGAATGGGGTACAGTGCTCATGCTTAGTAATCGATCAACGAGGAAGAGAAAGCTGTTAAAGTGTTGGCGGTGATAAAAGGGGAAAAAGTAGTACGGAAATGGCTTGTCGAATAATGCCGCTGGTTGACGTTCCGAGTTGTCATTTTCATCGAGAGAGAGATACAACAATACTATGATGCAATTAATTGGGTAGAGCAGAAATACAGAATCATGTGGTCTCCAGGCAAAAAGAAACCCTTGTGCGTATCCTTGATTAGACTTTTGTTTTCTTTCCACAATGACTCTTCAGTTATCCACTCTTCCACATGAAATCCTTCATAGGATATTATGCTACACCACTGACCGAGACCTTCTTTGTATGGCACGATTGAATACATTCTACGCCCATTTGTCCGCACCCATCTTGACCCATCGCATCACACGCCATGTACAAAATGAGGGGTGGAAGCTTTATGCAAGTGAGAACAACCGACAGACGACACCTTCATGTTTATTAATATTATTGTAGATCAATGCTACCTGTGAGATTGATATGTCCAATGGCGAGGAACTAGATATTGTGTGCCAAGAACGCCGGATACTGGGGGATCACGTGAGCTTGGATCCGGATACGTTGTGTATACGCTTCGTTGCCATGCCATTGGATGAAGAAGATGAATTTACAGCCGCCAAGTCAGCAAAGGATCGTGCTATCACAATACCCAATGATACAGCACAGGAGCCTCATATCCTACTGGAACTCTATCTCACCAAAGTTGTCAACAAGCAATTGGAGGTTGCCAGACCCATAAGCAGCCTTACACTTACTCCTTATCATGGAAGAGCCACCTCGGAAACCGATTATCGTGACCATGCCAATTTCAATTCACCGACTCCTGTATCCATCACTTATCATGTCACAAAGTCAACATGCGATCCGATTGAAATATCGATTGACGTTGAGACCATTGAAACGACCCCAGAATGGTGGATCTGCCAGCTGACCAATTCATACAATGCGCTACAAATCCCTGCGGATCAAAATGTTTGGTAGATGTTTTCGCACATACTTATTAAATATGATTTCAGATTGAAGGGATGATAATGGGAGTGAATAGGATGATTTATACACGTATGAAATGGGGGATCAAATGAAATATGGAATGGTGGTGGTGGATAAATACAAATGAGAGGCATCATCGACATGTCCTTTACCAGTAATTTTCGCTTTGATAGGGCACAATACCATTTAGTTTTTCCTTCTTTTTGTCTTGTTGCCACTGATCCAATATAGCAGACATGAGTCCTCGGGCAGCCTCATCTCGATTATTGACGGTGGGGATGATGCGTCGGATTTCCAAGCTGCCAATGAACGCTGCTAATTCGCGGAAGCTTGAGTGCTCCGAATAGGGTATAGGATATAGCTTGACTGTAGCGGTGGATGCTCGTAATGGTTTCAATACAATGGATCGGTTGGGAGGTTGGGCAATAATTTCTGATAATGGCGGACCCATTGTTGGTGAGCCGTACGGTCGAAAAGTCTGTGCCGTTGGTTGAAAAGCAATCAATGATGTAAAATGAGGTCGCATTCCTTTCAAATAAGTCTCCAATAGCTACATAATATGCATTAGAGCAATAGCATATAATATAATATATATATATATATACATACTTCAATCTTCAAAGTTCCCAGTGGCAGTACATGTACTTGTGCTTGATGTGGATCGGTTACCAAGAGGGAGTCCAGCTCTTTGTTCTCTTGACATGCCAAGATCTTGCGTTTCTTTTCATTTACATAAATCTTGCTTCCAAGTCGCTTTGCAATGTCTAGTAAAGAGCATGAATATGTGACGTATTTGTAATATCCCTCTACACCAACTTACTGAAAAACACCTTTTCTTTGCCAATGGTATACGTGCCAACCACTACAAGGACTTTGGACTTTGGTCGTTTCATTGCTGCCAATGTGCCTTCTGATTCATCTGTGACGACCTCAACCTTGGGTTTCTGTGATGATTGAAGCCATCCCACAAGGGCACTACTTTGGCTTGCTGTTGTTGTGGCAGGCTTCAGTTGCAATTGTTGTTGTACGGGTTGCTGATAACATTGCTCATGGGCTATATCGCATGCTGCACGGACCACATCCTCTTGTATTGGAAACATATAACGACCATCGAGATAGGTTGTGTCGAGGTAGAGCGTATCAATAGGTGGATTCATGGGTTGGCGGATTAAAGGATGGAGGCACATTTGTGGTGTGGCACGGAAATCACCAGTATGTAAATGTCGCATGACAACACCATCCGATCGCAATATCTCGAAAAGAAAAAGGACTGAACCAGGGCAATGATTCGCATCGATAAGGCTGACATTGATTGTATCACTCAATGGGTATTTGACATTCATAGGTAGAGCACACACATAACGACGGCTGACACCCAACCTCTGCTGGACAAGATTGGCAGTGATTTGTGAACAGTATACGGTGCCATGAACCCATTTCTTGCCAAGGTAACCATAATGATCGCTGTGGAAATGGGATAAGAAATAACCTGAGCAATTGGGAATCTTGCCATACGTAAAAGCATCCACAACGAGGGTCGTATCTACTCAATCATGCATTTAACTTTTTGTAAACAAAGAAACGTAAACTTTCATTGTTACCTTTGACCCATTTGTAAAACGGGCACGTGCGCTTTTGTTTGCCCTTTGATGATGATGATGATGATGGTTTGTCGTTGGATGAATGAGTTGTTGCTGGGTTGTTGATCGTATTGCTGTTTTCTTTTGGGCCAAGTACACCGCGGATGGCATTTTCCATGGTTCGGAACCAAGACTTTGTGTCATTCTTAGTCGCATCATTGGTAGTCATGGTGTTGTTGGTGTTGTTGTTGTTGTTGTTGCTATGCACCTCTCCATCCAAACAACGGTTGATATGCTCATTCATGGTATCGATCGATTCAGCCTTGATAGAAGCTTGACACACTGGGCACTGCTGATACGTATCATTTGTCGCTTTTTCACTCTCAATGTCTGTAGCAACGTCGTCTTCAATAGGTGTAAATGGATCATCTGCTGTTTCATTGGCTTCCAAAGGTCGATCCATATCATCTGGTTCTCTTTTTATATTGCCGTCAATGTTGTTTTCCAAAGGTGAATCAATGTCATCGGATACCATAGCAGTATGCGCAGTTCCTGCGTCGTCATGGCAAAGTGCCACTGCATTTGGGTCGTCAAAATCGTTTGTCGCTACGCAGGTTGAAGCCGATTCCGCCAATGATAAGGCGATTGCACGCTCCAGATCGCTTTCAAACGAAGTTTGTTGTTGGGTGTTGTGGGTGCTGTTATCGTTTTGCGACGACGATGTCTTTTTAAAGTAATGCTGCAAGGTCAATGAAGGAGTGCTGCTATCGCGTTGACGTTTATTCCTCTGCTGAGAGCTAGCCACTTGTGTTCTTTTAGCTGTTCGAGCAGTGGTGACCATGCTTCATTTCCCTGATATCAGCGTGCAACGTCGATGAAAGAGTGTTGTTCCATGCCCTCTCCGCCGAAACGAAGATTTAAGGTACGCGTGCATACGCGCTTAAAGAGTGCACAGGGCGCAGTCATTAGACACCACGCGACAACGCGTCAAATTATTCGCCAGGTTTTATATTGCCTGTAGCCTACCCTATGTCACTCAATAGACAGCTTCTACTCTACAAGTAAAAAAGTGCTCAACTATTAGCAAAGTGTTCATTAAAATGATGATGGATATTAACCTTGTATTATCGTGGTGCCTCCCTTCCAAATTCTGTGTGTGTCGTCCATGATAGGTAATATGCTAGATAATCAAAAACAGCTTCCCTTCAGATGTTGATAATTAGCTAGAGTCTGTTGATTTGACCAAGGTGCGAGCCAACTGTTCATACACTTGATAGTACCACCATACCGCCAACATCCGTCCAAGTGATCTGCTTTAATAACGCCAAGGGGGGCACTGGTACCATTTGGACAACAAAATAATACTCCTGATCTGCAAAAGGTAAAAGAAAGGTTGACGAATGTAAAAGCACAAGATCACGTGGTAGTTGTGTGATTAAAGAGACGGTGGGAAAAAAGAGAGTGGGGTTGTCAAGCATGCCGAAAGAGTCTCTTAATGCATATCGACATATAACAATTTCTAGGGGTATAATAGACGTTGTTTATTAAATGATATGAGTAATAGCACTAGACTAGTAGTAGTAGCATGGTCAATGGGAGGAGGGAGGGAGGCAAGTCAATGCAGCTTGTAGGACAAGCGGCGAGGGGAGGCGCACGGTTACTCTCTGAGATTCATTGCTTACGTCACTCAGATTTGCGGATGAGAGGTGCTTCCTTACTTCAAGTCTTAAGTTCTGCAACCACCAACCCGTCTCGCAGTTGTGGCCTACTGTGATGAAAACACTCACATTATAAGTATCCTTTGTCTATTCCACTCGTCCATCACGGCATTTAGACTGACATTGTGTATTTGTTTTCTTGTTTTGCTGTTTATACAAGTCATGAACGGTTCGTGCTAGACATTGATCCAAGTAGGCGCTTTATAAAGGTACAGCATATCGCCCACCCACACCACACCATACAATACAACACCGAGAACCACGACTTTACAATAGTTATAGCAACTCGATGAAAGCAACATGCGACTGATACCCCTCTTTTTCTCTTTCACGTGTCCAATGAATAGGGCTCTGCAGAGCTTACCATCCAGCCGCTCCAAAAAAAGTTGCCCAATGTACGGATCAACAGTCGGCAATGCAGTACGTTTACTTGAATGACAACAGCTATACTACTACGGATAATATCTCTAACCACCCTACGACTATAGAGATCCTACGTGTCAAAGTCAATGGCGATCCGGCAGAATATAGCTATTCGGATCCAGTGTCGGAACTCACGCTAGGCGAGAATACCACAGTCGCACACCATCATGTCTACAAAAGTCGATATCTTAATGCCTTGAGAGAGGCTGATGAAGGAGAGCTTGTTGTGAGGATACCCGAGGGATGTATTCAACAGGTACGGCAAATTATAAATGGCAGATCAACGACGGTCATGGTATTGAATAACAATCATTAGATATCTGATGCCGACGCAAGGATGATTTCAAGCGACATGTACTCAATATCAGGCAAGTAGTGTTGGATGATCGAATGATGTGGGACCATTAATAACTTTTATAATCCGCATATAGACTTGCCAGATGACACACCATTGCAAAACACAGCAACAACCTCTCAAACAACACCATCCTTTGCTCCAGTGGTGATTCGGATTGACTACGAGCTGGAAAATCCACGGAATGGTCTAATATTTGTCGATCCCGATGAAGTCGTTGCACCTTACGTGAGTATACCATGCATTGGAATCGACCTTCTTCTTCTTCTAACACACCTATTTAGCGTTACCACCACTTATATACCATTAATCAACCGCTGCCTGGAGCAACGCGTGCTTGGTTGCCATGCATGGACCGGATTCATGATCGGTGTACCTGGGATATGGAGTTCATTGTACCGAATAAGCTGGGAGCACTCGCAGGAGACTACGATGGCAGTGGAAGTGGTGACATGGGTGATGATGAATATCCTACAGTGGTTGTGTGCAGTGGTGAAGTTGTGGAGCAGGCAAGTAAAACAATGGAGGAGAGAGAGAACGCCATTGACTAACATGTGTTTGTTCAGGTGGCCCATCCAACGGATCCAACCAAAAAGATTGTACATTACAACTTGTCTGCGCCAACAGCTGCACCTTTTATTGGATTTGCAGTCGGTCCTTTCCAGATGATTAAATTCACCCCAGCCCAATTCCAAGAGGAAGTCTTGACTGGCACAGACCTTGATGAAAGTCAACAACAAAGCTTAATGGCTGAAATCAACATGATGTCAAATATATACGCCTTTGGACTTCCTGGACGAGAAGAAGAATTGGCTGTCAGCTGCGGGTTCTTAATGCATGTAAGTTTCTTTTTGTTGTCTTTACGTACCATGATCCAGCTACTGACACAAATAAAAAACATAGGCAATGCATTTTTATCCTCAAGAATATGGCTCTTATCCTTTCCATGACTACAAGCTTGTCTTTGTTGAGGATGTATGGTGTGAAACTAGCTCAAGCGCTTCACTTGCCATCTGCAGGTATGTTCATTCAATGATTGGGATAAAGGATGCATGAATATTGACGATGTTTGTATAGCTCACGGTTATTACATTCTGGTGATATCATTGATCAAACATACCAAACGCGACGCGTTCTTAGTCTTGCACTGGCACGGCAATGGTTTGGCATCCACATTGTACAAAAGTCATGGGCCGACGCTTGGCTCATTTATGGTCTTGCCAACCTCATGGGTGCTCTCTTTATCAAACGACATTTGGGTAATAGCGAATTCCGGCTACGCATGAAAAGGGTACGTTATCAAAGGAAAGAAGGAGAAGAAGAATAGGATATTCATGGTATGTGATAGGATATGGAACTTTGTTGCGAGCTTGATGTGAATCGACCGCCACTGTATAATCCAGCCTTACCGTCACCACTTGATGCCGATGATCTTGAGTTTATTGAATTGAAGGCTCCCTTGGTTCTTTATATGCTCGACAAGCGGATATGCAAATTGGGAGCTACCCTTGGCATGTCACGTGTCATCCCCAAGATCCGTGTATCAGCTATCAGTGGAGAACTCGTCCAGAACGCATTGAGCACCCACTTTTTCTTACGATTATGTCGCAAAGTGAGCGGCTTTGACACCAAGACATTTGCCGATCAGTGGATCTATCGCAGCGGTTGTCCCAAGTTTACGTTTTCATTCCACTTTAATCGGAAAAAGATGGTGGTCGAGTTTTACATGCGACAAGAAAACAGCAATCATCAGCTTTTAGGCACCAAAAATCGAACCAAGTCTCCCAACGACATGCATGTAGAAGGTGGCACCATTGATTATCAGGACATGATAGCGCCTTTGTTCACGGGCAACCTGACGGTGCGTATCCACGAAGCCGACGGCACACCTTACGAGCATATTTTGGACATTCAATCCAACAAGCACAAGTTTGAGGTCCAGTTCAACACCAAGTATAAGCGTATTCGTCGTAACACCAAACGTTTCCTTGCCAAACAAGCCGCCGCTGCTGCTGCAGTAGCAGAAGAAGATGCCGCTGATAAGGAAGATGGCGAGGGTGGCACCACCAATGTGCTTGGCATTATTCCTGCTCTTGGTCTTGGTATGCCAGTATTTGAAGATCCCAAGCAACGGCAATCATGGAAGGTCGTGGAATGGGGTCAAGATGAAGAAGATACCAGTGGTGCTGCTAGCGCTATGTTTGATTGGATCCGCCTTGATGCCGACTTTGAATGGCTGTGCACGATTGATTTCCAACAACCTGATTATATGTGGGCTGGTGAATTGACCAAGGATAGAGATGTGGTAGCACAATATGAGGTAAGATTCAATCTTATATATAGAGGGAGACAATCCTCATTGTGGCAATGATAATAGGCGATCATGGCTCTTCGGAATATGCCATCTTTACCGACAGCAACCAGTTTGCTCCGTGCATTGATTGATCCAAAATGCTTTTACAAAATCCGGATGGAAGCTGCATATGCATTGGCCAAGGTAAAGAGATCATGGGCAATCGGTATTTGGGGAGAAACAAGGTTTATTGACAGGTTACACACAATTATAGTGTGGTGGTGAAGATATGAAATGGGTCGGGTTACACCAATTATGCAAAATGTTCCAGTCGCGTTACTGCTTCCCCCAACAAGACTCGCCCATGGAAATTGACGATGATGTTCCTGTCACCCAAATGATACCCAGGCCAAACAATTTCAGCAACTTTTCAGATTACTTTGTCCAAAAAGGCATGGTCATTGCATTCTCACAAGTACGCGACAACCATGGTCGAACACCGGTTCAAGTACGCCAATTGCTATTAGACTTACTCAAGTACAATGACAATATTGGCAACGAGGTAGGAAGGACCATCCTCTAGTTTCATTTCAGGTTCTCACATGTAATATTTAGTATTCCGATAGCTACTATATTGCTACCCTTATATCCGCTGTTGGTGACGCCTTCATTCCCGCCAAAGAGAACACGAGCGATACGGATGTTGACATGATGCCAGTGGAAACGGTTCAAGACGAGCAGCTTTTAGCAGCAGCAGTATCCGAGATTGAGCGTTTCAGGACACTTGATTGCGTGATCCCAACTTATCACAATATTGTCACCATCAGCTGTATCAAGGTATGTAATCATTGATAGAAAGAGAGGTTGCTTCGTGTCACTAATACATATATACTAGACATTGACGAAAATGATGTTGAATGGCGTACTTGAGCCCAATTATAAGCTCTTTATGCAATATACAAGGTGAGTTACGGACACATGGGGTTGTTGTTTAGGTATATTCATACTAACATTGATCATTTAGATACGGCAATTTTGTTGGCATACGACTTTGTGCTTTCGACAGCTTATTCGTGCTTTGCGGCTTGAACGATAACAAGTTGACCGAGTACCTGTTGAATGTGATCAAGGATGATCCATGCGTCGATGTATCGCACTATGTTGCACGTGCAATGCTCACCTGGCTTGGCCCTGCTATGCGTTTGAAATCAGAATTACCGCAGAATCGTTTTGTTGAAGAGTTTGCAGAAGAAGAAGGTCGGGCTGTTATCCTCGATGACAAACGACATTCAAAGTCCAAGGAGCCTGCTGAGCAACTTTATATTGAGAATCTCCGGAAGCAATTTGAGTCGAATGTGGAGTTGCAAGATACCATATGGAAGATGCTAAAGTGAGTACCTAAAATCATACCACCTTCCTTGTTGAACTAAACTAATGGCAAGTCAATTGAATAGCACTGATGAAAACTCGATGCTGGATCACTCTGTTCGCAAGCATTTGCTACAATTCTGTGAATACATGTACAAGCCCGCTGATGTTGGGATCAAAGTTACTATCCGTATGCCATCACTGGTACAAGATATACCAGAGGAGCTATCAGAACCACCAACGCCCTCACCTCCTGCTTCAAAACCAGCCAAGGTCCACAAATCCAAACCACCAACTACGCCAAAAGAGAAAGAAAGTAAGTAATCATCATTTCTTCAATACAAGGTATGGGTTGGTTATTGACCTTTCTATTATAGATGGCGTGCGACCAGAGAAGAAACCGGCATTATCTACAGCAGTTGCCAAGGCCGAACGCGCAAGTATTTCTTCACCAGCGCTTTCCAGTCCATCTTCACCAGCTACTTCATCACCTGGTCTTGCTATATCTTCGGTTACAACTACAGTTGGAACACCCACTACTCCGGCACCGCCTCCACCAAAATCACAACCAGCTGTTGTGCCTACCAACAACGAGTCCACACATCCCACGCCATCACCAGCAGCAGCAGCACCACAACAGCAAGCTGTTGGTCCTTCAGGCGATAAGGCTCCTGGATTAAATATTCCAAAGATCACTACCAAACGTCCTGAAGGAATGACATCAACTGATTTCAAAATGTGCAAGCGGGTGTTATCCAAGATCATGCGTCATCGATCAGCACTTCCATTCTTGCAGTCTGTGGATGAGAAATTGGATGGCGCTCCCAATTATTATACAATTATCAAGTATGTCCTTATTGCAATTCATGCGTTCTTAAAGTCTTCATGCTAACCTATCTTTTTATTATTAGACGCCCCATGGATCTTGGTACTGTAAGGGTATGTTTATCATGCAGCATTTTGATGTCACAAGATAATGATGCTAATTAATACTTTATAGAGCAAATTGGAGACTGGTGTTTACAAGACATTCAAAGAGCTTGAGGATGACATTCGGTTGATGTTGAGCAATTGCTTTGCGTATAATGGACCTGGTACACCTGTTTACATTGAAGGCCAAACCTTGGAGACCGCGCTTGAGAAGGAAATTGCTACGGCACGTGCCAAGTTACAGGAAAAGATGCGAATGGAAAAGGAAAAGGCTGCTGCTGCCGCCGCCGCTGCTGCTGCCACACAACAACAGCCATCCAAAGGATCTCCCGCTCCATCCAAAGCTGATGCATCCGTTGTACCATCATCACCACCTGCAAAAAAGACACAACCAACATCATCATCAGCAGCACAAGTGTCCGGTTCTATATCACCTATTTCTTCACCAGGACAACCAAGACCTGAATCACTTGCCAGTAGTATTTCACCTGTTCATGCATCATCTACTCAAATACCTGCGACTGTGTCACCCAAGATGCTGGAGAAGAAACCTGAGCGACCAAAGAGTGATCGAGAAAAGTGTGCATTGGTTTTGGCCAAGACGATGGAGAACAAGCATGCATTTGAGTTCCTTCGACCTGTTGAACCAAACAAGCAAAATATTCCCAATTACTTCAATGTGATCAAGAAGCCCATGGATTTGGGGACCATCAAGTCCAAGCTCAAGACCAATCAGTATGCTAATGCTGAGCAGTTTGATGATGATGTACGGCTGATGTTCCGCAATTGCTTTACATACAACAAACCCAACACGATCGTACACAACGAGGGCAAGCATTTGGAGCAAGTGTATAATCAAGAATGGATCAATTACTTTGGTGCATTACGGAAGCAGGCAGTCGACTCACCACGACCACATACACCATCATCAACATCATCCGTTGAGAAAAATACATCCACCGCATTATCATCTTCTCAACCTGCCAAGACTACACCCAAACCAGCTGCTACCATACCTACTAAAGCAGCTACTGAAACAAAGCCATCGACTAAAAAGGTTACCAAGCCAGCACCATCACCTGCAGCTACTACTATTACTACTACAGCAGCTACAGCAACAACAAC
Organism: Lichtheimia corymbifera B2541; assembly: GCA_000697475.1. NCBI lineage: Eukaryota > Fungi > Mucoromycota > Mucoromycetes > Mucorales > Lichtheimiaceae > Lichtheimia > Lichtheimia corymbifera. The sequence continues at coordinate 169,527 of JNEU01001035.1, forward strand.
AACGACTAATGGTACAACAACAACATCATCACCCAAGCCACGAGCCGCCATCCAGGAGCGTATGGATGATAACAATATGCGGATATGTGATCGAATTATCAAAAAGCTTTGGTCTATGCCATCAGCCAATGCTTTTTATGAGCCTGTAGATGCTGAGGCGTTGAATCTTCCGCAGTACTATGAGGTGATCAAGCGACCCATGGATCTATCCTCAGTGCGTCGTAATCTTGAAGGCGAAGAATTTTCGACGATATGGGAGTTTGAGCGTGATATTCGACAAATCTTTTGGAATTGTTATCGGTTCAATGATATTGCATCGTGGATTGGACAACAGGCCCAAGAATTGGAAGCTGTATTTAATCAAGAATGGCGTCGGGAATATGGTGATCCCAACATGTTGCAGGGTGAAGAGTTCCAGCTTGTGCGCAAAGTGGTTACCAAGTTACGACAACATGAGGCATCCTTGTTCTTTAATGAGCCTGTGGATTTGGATATTTTCCCGGATTATACCAAGGTAGTCAAGACACCCATGGATTTACGTACCATCTCGGAGAAGCTTGAATCGGGAAAGTACACGAGCTTGCAACAAGCCGATACGGATATTCGATTGGTGTTTTCCAATTGCTGCACATACAACAAATCAGGCACGTATGCTTACGAACTTGGCAAAAAGTTGGAAAAGTACTACAACAGCAATATCGGCAAAGAATTGCGACAACGTGTCAAGAACGCTTCAGGTGCAAGTGCCAATCAACGTCGGACATCCGCATCCCCTGCTCCTTCTACTTCATCCTCTACGACCACCACTACTACTACGACCACCACAGCAGCGGCTAAACCTCCTGCAAAGACACATCCAAGTACAAGCAGCAAGGTGAAAGCATCCGCAAAAACACCTGCCAAAGCACCTTCCAAGTCTACAAAGCAACCTGCTCCAACTCAGCAGCAACAACATCCTGCGAACAGTAGCAGTAGCCCAACATCTCCCGCACCTCCAGCCAAGCTTCATCCATCATTACAATCCAAGTTGCAGTCGTTACTCGTCAAATTGATGAATAATGCTTCTGCCATTGCATTCTTGGAACCGGTAAGTGGATTTGTGGACATGTTGAAAGAGCCAAATGACTCATACGATGATTATATAGGTTGATGCAGTTGCCTTGAATATCCCCCATTATCCACTCATTATCAAGAACCCAATGGATCTTGGTACTATGTATGTTGTTAGATGAATCATCCATCATGAAAAAGTGCGCACATGGCTAATAGTTGCAAATAGGGATAAGAAATTGAGATCGGGAGAATACAAGACTGTCAAGGATTTTGAGACGGATATGCGATTGATCTTTACCAACTGCTATACGTTCAATGGTTTCGATCATCCGGTGTCACAAAGTGCCAAGGTGTTGGAAAAGATCTTTAACAAGGAAGTGCCTAGTTTGCGAAAGATGGAGGAGAATTTAGCCCATTCGAATACATCCAATGGTTCTGCACCCAAGGCGAAATCGTCTGGTGGTGGTGGTGGTGCCAGTGGCAGCTCAAAGCAATCATCAAGCAAAGCAGAAGGGCCCAAGGCTGAAGTACGAAAGTACAAGTACGTATTGGATAAGATCAGCCAGCATCAATCCTACTTTGCATTTGCTGCTCCTGTTGATCCTGTGTTATTGCAAGTCCCTACGTACTTTGATGTGATCAAGGTAATTTTTGTGTGTTTGTTGAAAGAGAAATAGATGCTTATTGGTTTTTATTCTAGCACCCAATGGATTTTGGTACGATTCGCAACAAACTCAACCGTGGTCAATACCCAGATGTGGATGCTTTCTTGGCTGATGTACAACAAGTGTTTATCAATTGTTTCACCTTCAACTTGCCAGACGATGTCGTATCTGAAATGGGACGTTCATTGGAGACCGAGTTCAACAAGTGGTGTGCTGTAAAGGGATTGAAACAAGTGCCTATCAGTGAAGCTCCACCTCCTCCACCACCTCAACCTCAACCCGTATTGGCAGCAGCACCACCACCACCAACGTCAGGCACCGATTTATCTGGTCATGAAATGATGATGTCCCATGAACAACAGCAGCAGCAACAGGAGGCCATGGTTCCTCAGCATCAACCAGCATATGGATTAGTGGATATGCCAATGATGACGGGTGACAAGCGTTCGTTTGATCAATTTGATCAAGACAATGGCCAAGATTTCGATTACGATATGGTAAGTTTATTGACAGCAGCAACAGGAACCCTTATCATTCACACCCAATCCTTTTTTCTTTAGCCGGATGATTTTTATTCTATCAAACGACACAAGTTAACAGAGTGATGATGATTCTTCCTTACCATCCCTTTCTCCCCTTTCTCTTTTTCTTTGGGTCTTACACACTTGTCTCTTCTCACACACACTCCTCTATTCAAGTAAAACCCCTCTTTTGTAAATAGTTTGTAAAGCATTTGATCCATTCGAGGCATGAATTAAAAGACGATAAAACATCAGAGGCCTTGGAGCATTTATTCTGTGCCAATACTACTACTCTATATCGATTCATCGCCTTCCAGGAGGTATATATTGTTGTTGATGGGTAGGATAGTAATACTGCGATGCAGGTGGAGGGGCAGATGGCGCTGAAACTGGATATCCACCTTGTTGTGTATAATTGGGAGTGGCTGGTACAGGGGGGGGGGGGGGGGGGTGTTGTTGTTGTTGTTGCTGTTGTGGTGGACGTTGCTGTTGTTGTTCAGGAACATAGTTCACAGGTGTTTGGGGTGTAGGTGGCGGATAAGAAGGTGATGGCTGTGGTTGAGGCATGTTTGTGTTGCTAAAAGTAGAAACTGGTTGTGGTGGTTGCTGCTGAGGAGGAGGATACTGTTGCTGTTGCTGTTGCTGTGGAGGATAAGGCATAGGCTGCTGCTGCTGTTGTTGTTGTTGAGTGTGTGGAGTAGGCGGTATTCTTTGTGGTTCCTGCTGATGTTGTATCGGCTGAGATCCAGGTGTAGGAACAGCTGATTGCTGCTGTGATGAAGAAGACGAGGGAACCGGTTGGGGTCCAGCAGGTGATGTAGTCTCTGTCTTTTTGTTGATATGATCCAATTTGTGCTCATCCAAAAACTCGGCTATATGGACATTGATCAATATATCGTCCCCTTATTCATAAGCCATTTACATACCCATTTCAGCCGTTGTCAATTGACGATATGTCTTTTCAGGCGCTGCTGCTGCGGAGGGATTGCTGCCATTGCTGGTTTCCTTGACAACGGGTGCTGTTTCCATCACTTTTTCAAGCATTTCTGAAAGCTTTTTGATTTGTGATTGAAGATCTTGTAAGCTGGGTACTTCAGGGTCGCTCGTTTCCTATACTCAATGGATGAGTATATAATATAATGCACCAATGATGATCTATATCTGTACCTTGTCAAAGACGGTAATCTTGAGTAATGGACTCTGGGATATAGCATGATTCACGTCTGTATCATCTATCATTGCATTCAGTTAAATGATCCATATGATACTACTCTTAGCAGCTAACTTACCTGTCATGCTGATAAGGTCGCCCTCTAAGTGTGTGCGTGTGTGTGTGAGAAATTACTAGTGAGACATCATCCATCACATGAGCAGCTATACACGTACCATCGTCAGTGTACTTTAGCGTAATATGCTCGGGATTCGACAGCCGATTCTTGAACAGACGATACATCATGAGACAGAGTCTATATAGTAACACTGGTTACCTTCTTCATTGTTCTTCATTAATAAAGTAGCCATGCACACACTTACTCGTCATAGCTTGGCGCTTGGTTAATGGGCACACGTCGAATGTCATTGCCGAAACGACCTGTAGTCTATCAAGTGAGCAATGGACTCATATACGAGAAGGCATTGGGGGATATTTACATTTGACGATAATATCACCAGAGACTATCTTCCTCAAGTTTGCGTAGTTTTGTTGTTGGCTCATAGAACAAAAAAGGTCGTAAAAAGAAAAGGATTAAGGAGCACAGATTAAGGATCTGAGGTCAAAAATAGCCTGTTGTTGCTGCATTGTATGTCCCATTCAAGTACATATAAAACGACATCTTTTTTTTGGAAGAATGCAGAGAGAGATATATTCGATGATAAAAGGGATAAAAAAGTGAAAGGAAAGGAAATGTATGTATACACAAAGAGTACGGAATGAATGTGATATGGAATGTTTGCGAGTGATGAGTGAAGAAAGAAAGAGAGAGTCAGGTATCATAAGCTAGACACAGGGGAATCAACTAGAAGTGTCCATCATGACATCTTTATCTTGTTCATGTTGAGGACTGTTACTGCCAGACGATGATGGTGGTGGTGATGATGATGATGATGCAGCAACGTTCTTTTGTGGACGTCGACGAGCGGATGGCCCTGCCACACCCACCACACGCAATCGATGGATCCATAATTCAGCACGATCAATTGTATCAGAAAAGACACCAGAGACAGAGCGCAACATTTCAATGGACTCATCGCCAAAGGTCAACAACTTGATAGATGTTTCTTGAGCATGAGGTTGTACATGAGGACCCAAAGCAGGCGAAGATGCAGGTGATGCCGTGGTTGAAGTTTGAATAGTAGCCCATCGACCAGGGAGTGCCAAGATAAAACGGCGTACACTGGCTTTGGCTTGTTCCGGAAGCCCCGATCCGGCGTATCGGCTCACCACTTCCACCACCTTGCGTAGTGTGTCCACAATTTCCTTTTTCACATTGGATAAAGTGGATGATGATGTTGTCGTGGAAACCGTTTTCGTATCCTTGGAAGAAGCAAGCGACACCAAGTAGTTACGCACAATATCCATTTGTCTTTCGATATGTCGGATTGCATACTATAAAAGACAATAAGCAATTGTTCCCAAAGAGGAAGAGAGAAGAAAGGTTACGGTACCTGTAGCCAACTCAGGCAATATCGGAGACATTTCATGCTTTCTTCGCTAATGACAGCAGCTGTAGTACCAGCAGCGGAGCCAGCATGCACCATGAGTTGTTGCCATCGACTTCTTGGAAGAGAGGCATGAGCATGATGATGATGGCGTGGTCCTGAAGCTGATTTTGGAGCAAGGGCGTAGGGTCGAAGAGGTGATGTAGAACGAGAAGTAGGGCGTTTCTTGTCTGTACAACATAAAAGGTCGTGTGTGAGTATGTTATGGTGAGCGCGCGCATGTTTAGTAATACATACGTAATTTATCATCACGTGCATCTTCATCGGGACGTCGCCTCCTGAATCCTTCATTGTTGTCTGAAAGTGAAGCTCTTGCAAGAGCACTGGCCGCTGCCAGAGCAGCCTCGTCTTCTGATGCCTCCTATACGGGTTATTGAGTATATCATTCATGGATGTTATGTTTTTATGTATGTATGTACCTCGACTGAGCTAGCAGATGAGCCGCGGCGACTACTGCTGTTTCCAAATTTATCTGCAAATGATCCGACCATGTCAACGCTGTATTTGATAGCTCCATTCCCGCTCTCGTATGCACGTAGAGCTGAATTCACAAGAGGCAAATCTGACATACGATTCATGAATGCTCGTGGTGGATATTGTTCATCATCTTGGGTTGTAATAGAAGAATCGCTTGAGAAAGAAAAGCGTGAATTGGAAAGAGATGACGTGGTAGGTGTTGGGAGAGGTGAACTTGGTGTTGTTGAAGGAGCTGATGGATGTTGTTGTTGCTGTTGTTGGTGTGTCATCAAAGGTGGGAGAGTAACTGAAACGATAGAATCCACGTGGCCAACAGGTTTATTTTATTTTAGTATCTTTGTTTCAAGATGTTGGGGCACCCTCATAAATAGACCCACACATACCTTTAGCCATATCCCCAAGAGCTTCTACTGCCAATTGAACATCAGGATCGTTCTCGTCTACTCCATTGGCTGTTACAATGGGCTTGTCTTCAGAATTACACAGCTGTGTAATGGACATTGGCGAGGAATGCGATTGCTGAGTCATAGTGTTGTGATATTCTCTTTTGTCGATTGAGGAAGAGGAGGAGGGTGAATGAGCAAGAAAGAGAGAGCAACACGCTCAATGAGCTATTGACAACAGCGAGAAAGTAGTAAAAAGTAAAGAAAGAGAGAAAAGAGAGGGTTGTGAGTAGTAGAGTGGACAAGGCCAAAATTCACGCTGGTGGCACAACAGGCAAGGTCCCGACCTGATTTGACATATTCGCATTTCTTGTGATCGCGCAGTTGGGGATAACCCACATGTGCACGCTTTCTATTCCCCTTTCCTCTCTCGCTATCTGAAATGTGATCTTATTCTATTGCCCCACACTTTGGTATCTTTTCTCCATGTTATAACAGATATCCATCCCATTCTTCTTTATCTTTTTTTTTTTACACGGGTGAACTCTTAAAAACATGCATCCAATGATGGCAATCTAGTCAATAGCAAAATCACATGTAAAACCGACTCCCAATCCCATATCCCACGCCGGGGAAATCTTTCCCTCCCTCCTTTGGATCCCCATCCATTTTTTTCTTTTTTCATTCATGGGCCTTGTGATTGGATGATTCATTCTCCTTGCTTGCCTCATTCTCTCCAACACAAACCCATTGTTTTCTTTGACAGCTATAACACACATCCACTCTCCAAGTGAGTCGTCTCTTTGAATATTACCCCGCTCTTATCCCGCTGCTGATGCTGCTGCAATGATTTCTTGGCAGTAACCCAAAAAAGTTGCATCATCGTGCTCATTGTCTCACCTTACGCTTGTATACCATGCATTTGCCACACACACGCACACACACATGGGGGATCCTAGGCAATGGTTACGCAAGATGGGACAGTCCGTGTTGCTTATTAACTAGCTCCTTCTTTATTGCCATCATCAACGATACCATTTCATATAAATCGACATGCTGCAGCTAAATCATTTTATAGCCAAATGCCATGAAATCAATAAACATGTCATAACAAAGCTCATCAAAGATAGCGGTGTCATCAAGATGAAACGCATTCCAGTCTATCACATGCTTGTTGGAGAAAAATGTTCTCATAGCACATACCTATACTACACACTTGCTGCAAGATGCATCACCTTTGTGTATAGAAGAGGAGGCGCAAATACTAACATGTTGATTTTCACAAGATCTGCAAACCTTAACCAGTGGAATGCATGGTGGTCACATTCTATCATGGCCTTTGATTTACATGTTGTTTGACGGAACAAGTGGTAGGTACATGTTCTTGACGATCATGATATCATAATATTTTTGCCTACAAAGCCCAGCATTCCTGTGATACCTTTCAGCCATTGGGAAGGCCAATCTGTAGCCGGTATCCAAGCCGGAAAGATAGTTCATTCACCCCTGTATAGTATCCAACGGCAGAATCACATGCTACATAAAAACGCAAAGCCGCATATCAAGATCAGCATCATCATTATTCTTTTTAGGCAACCAGGAATGAGTGTGGTATATGCCGCTACCACTGACGATCATGGATTATACAGTAAAAAGTGCTATTCTGCCATCCCGGCAATTATTTGCAATATGGTTTATTTCAATGAGGATGGCAAAACGCCAGGTGGAGCTTATTATATCAATGTAATTGAGTTATCACTGCTACTTTAATACTCAAACACGCATCATCAGTAGTATCAGCCTGACAACGAAATGTGCTTGATTTTATTGTTTGATCATGGACCCTATCTCATAGCAACGTGTTGTACTGTGTCGTTCCAAGAGCGCTTCATTGAGTAGTTCATCAATCAAAAAAAAATCTGGTTGCTTATACCGAGATGCAAGGGAATGGCGTGTAATTGACATCTGTCCCAAGGGTGGTGGTGGGGATGATTGACCGGTATCCTTGGATACAGCGTCGATTGACAGCAAACCCATTCATCGGAGTGGCGGCGGGTCACACACATGGATGAGAGACCGCCACAACAAGGTTTTTTCTTCCCCACTCTCGTACCTTACATAATGGCAGAAGACGACAAGATCATCCCATCGCAGGACGAGCTCCTCGAAGCTATTCAAAAGATCAAAATCAGCAATCCTGAATATGGCATTAAGAAAGTGACCCAGCAATTGGGCCAGGATCAGACCAACTGGACCGTTTCCGAGAAGCGCGTCAAAAAGTTGCTTCAGGCGAATGGCTTGACCAATACACAACAACCTGTGAAGAGTGGTGTGGCAGATGATCCTTCTATTCCAGTGTCCTTTATTGACCCCAAGTTGGATTTACAGTCTGTATCGACCAATGTGGTGGTAAGTTACAGGATACTCTTCTTTGTGATATGTCATTTAGCTTAACCAAGTTGGCTCTGTAGGCTAAAATGATTGATCCAGTAACGGGCAAAGGTCTATTTGCAGCACGCGATATTGCAGCCAACGAGACTATTTTCGAAGAGACACCGTTCATGTATTTCCCACCTATGGAAGGCTTCAATTTGATTCGTGATGGCAATGCTTGCGGTCTGTGCGCTAAACCCTTCCTTCGTCAAAGCCGTCTTGCTGCTCGATGCTCGCACTGTGATACTGTATATTGTACAAAGCAATGCAAATCCATCGCCTGGGAATCATTCCATCAACTCGAATGCACACGCCTTAATCCAGCCATGTCTACCTTTATGAACTTTTGCGAGGGAGAGAGTTGGACTGCACCTATGGCGGTTTCTCGCATGTACGCACACATGATCCTCGCTCACCAAAAAGGCAATCTCGAATCCGTCAAGGGTCATTACGATGCTTTTGCTACTGTCAACCAAGCTGAACGTCAAGCAAAGGAAACCGAATGGATCTTTATGGTAAGTAAATCATCCTTTCATCAAAAGGCCATGTGCACTTACATGCATACCTCTAGGAACACGTGACACGTGAATTGTGGACCAAGGCCAGAACATTGTTGAGCAAGGCATACAACCCTCCACCCAAGAAATGCAAGATTAATGTACCATTGCCTGAAGCCTTCGCCAAGGAGTTGTTTGAAGATGAAGATACTTTCCTCAATTATCTCGGCAAATTCAACATCAACAACCAGAATGGTGGCATGTACCTTGTTCAATCTCATATGAACCACAGCTGCTGGCCTAACGTTGCTATCGAATATCCCGGCCGCATGTCACAGTACAAGCTTGCTGTTCGTGCCCTGCGTGATATAAAGGCTGGCGATCAACTCTGTGAGACATACGTTAACCCCCGTTGGGATAAGGAAACTCGCACCAATTATCTCGACAAGAGCTACATGTTCAAGTGCCAATGCGAACGTTGCGAAAAGGACTTGCCCTTGACGGATCAATTGAGAAAGGAAATGCGTCTACGTGCTGAAAACGATTAAAAGTAGACTTGTATATAATTCATGATCATTGCATTATTCATGAAAAAGTTTGCCTATTACCAAATGTATAATATAAACCATTCAAACATTGATTCTATATGTACACTATGTTGTTTATTATTGGAGATGCAGTCTATCTGGAAGGCGTTGCCAATAGTAATTGTTTGGTCATCGGAACATGCGCAAATATGCGAGGAATAAAGCCCCAGCACCAGTGATTGTACCTGCAGTGGATGATGATGATGATCAATGATGATGCCCATAGTATCCTATCCCTCACATGTAAATAATTACCAATCATGTACTGCAGAATCTGGAATTTGATGGCTTCCATCTGGGTCCTCAAGCCTGCAATTTCACTCTCGATACGGGTATCCGTTTCCTTGATCTTGATTTCTTGTGCGCTTGCTTCATCACGAATACGTCCTTTCTCCAAATGCAAATCAAGCCTTACATTCGCCTGCGTACGGGTAATCTCCTCGCGTAGCTTTTGCCGTAACTTTTCCACTTCACCCTGCAACCGATCGTTTTCAGCTTTCATCATGGTAAAATCGTTCTTTTCTAACAGCTGGATCTCAGATTTGAGGTGTGCAAAGTCGACCTTGTATGTATATACAGTCTACCGCATCCATGTTAATATATACATGTCATCCATCATCATCATCATCCATTACCTTTTCTTGTTCTGCCTTGGTAACCATGCCCTTGGTAAGCTCGGTCATACTTTTAAAAAAGATGTCAAAGAGAGGTATCTCATATACAGGAAGATGACACTACGTACCTCTCAGAGATAACTTCACGTAAAGAGGCCATGATAGCTTCGCTTTGCTCACGAGAAAACCCTTCAGCTTCCAATCGCTCGACGAATTTAAAGGTATCAAAATGGTAGGCGGATAACGAGCGGATGGCGTGGTGCATTGCTGGATCATGTCGTCGAGTAACGCTATTGAGCACAGATGCCACAGGTCTAGAACAAAGACGCAACATTATGACGACGGATGTGGAGTAGTGTATAAAGGGTGTGGAGAAACAAAGAATGTGCCTGTGTAGGTGCTTCCCAATTTGAGTCAACCAACACCGGCGCATCGCTTCCTGTTTTGGTATTCAAGCGATCTGACATGCGTCATCCGCAAACCACAAAGTGCTCCATGAAGGTGTACTTTGATCAAGGCTCTGGATCGATCCTATTTGGAGGTTACCAAGAAGCCTATTTGTTGAGTTGGTGATACTATCGTTCGGGCGGATCCAAGAAGGTCGATGCTCAGATGACATCTCTCTTCACCCCCAAAACATCGATACAGTAGACGTTACGTGCAATACTATGTAGCTACCAAAATAAATACATCACTGTTTCGATTATCTCGTATATCGTAGTCATGCGAAAGATCATCAGAACAATTTCTTCACCTACCAACAGACTTCCAAGTAAGATGCCGTGATATGTTTGGTCAAGATCGGCATGGCAGCTACTGTATCATGGATACGATACTTCCTAATCATCCAGCGAATGCCAGCAAAGAGATAGTAGCCTTGCTTGCGCTGAACACTATCACCATCTGCAGCGCTTAAAAATGCTTTTCGTTTCGATATAGTCAGTATATGAATAAAAATAAACTAGCATATTGCTGCTAGCTCAATGGTGGTCAATGAAGCCAATGTTTGAGCTCTGTGGATACCGAAGAGGGGAAGAAAAGCAAAGCCAAACAAGCACATTTTTGCACAGCAACATCAACGCACGCACATATCCTCACTTGCTCATGACTACTATAGAATCGACAGGAGAGACATGTAACATTTATATCATAAGAGATCGGTCATGGGGTGCTTTGACAACTGAGATCATAGCAACGATCAGTCAACTGCGACTTTGGCAGCGCGTTTTATAACATGTTAAGAGACAAGAGTATGTGTATTTAAAAACACAAGTTTATTTATGATGATACTAATACTAATACTATAGAGAAGCAGCTGTTGGTTTCCTTGAGCCCAAAGGCCAAGTACTTACAGGGACGACCACGAGAAGGTCGCTGCTCAACCATCCCCACCTCTACCTGTGGGCACCAATTCCAGGTCGACAAGGTGCAGTGCTGGGGACACCGCTTGTACCTTTTTTAAAGACCAAGAGAAATAGAAGCAGCCCCCTACAACTAAGTCCCTCGAATCAGGTGCCAGGCCTTGACGCGCCAAAACCTCGTTGGAAAGAAAGGATAAAGAAAAGAAAAGGAAAAGGAAAGGAAAAAGGCGCTTCTTTTATAGCCGTTGCTGCGGGCGGTTGCTGCGGCTGAAAATGGGGCTGTGTCCAAACTTCCATATATGGGCTACAGCAGCCATTGCCTTCTTTCTATCATGTTGGCGGCTAAAGAGATATGGTAAAAGACATGGACAAAGACATACTTCTTGTACCTTGGCTCATTGCTATATGGGGAAGGTGCGAATGCTTGAAACGTGCACGGATCACCAACGGCAGTGGTGGAGTTTTTAGCTGATATCGGAGACACTGAATGGATTCCCTTTGTGCAAGGTATGACTTGAAGCATCATTGTAACAGAAAATATACTGAGCATTCACGTAGGTTCTATTGCCATACAAGCATACAGATGCGTTGAATTTCCTCTTTTCTTGTGTATATCCTCAGCTGTATAAGAATTGGGAAGTTGGTTTCCATGGCGGCGTTTCCGCTTTCTCACAGCACCCGCTCAACGCCGACTCCCCCAGACCACTCACTGATGCCGTTTCCATCGCGACAACAACAACACCAATGGTGAAAGAAGCGACCATGGAGCGTGTCAAGTTGATGATCATACTGCCTCTTCATTGACCAAGAAAAGAACTGCGATCCACCCATGACTGGAGCAACACACCAGGTAGGTCCAAACACTTCTTCCTGCTTATATATTAACCAACCAGAATGCTAACATGTATGGCGTCGTGACACTAAAGTTTACGTGTAGTTTGCTATTCTCTCGTTTATGCTACACCCAAAGGAGCCGTCCTGTGTCGTGTGTATTCATGGTTGTCATCAAGGAGAAGTCCATAAGACATTGTTACTTGGGGTATGTTGACACCAAAAGTAAATGCCTGTCTTGTTATCTTATTTTGCTATAAGGATAGGTTGCACATGTTGGATGAAGATATCTGTGGGCAGTAACAAGATATTGATCTCAAAGCAAGAATTCTGTATGTTGGCACAATGGTACGCTTAGGATTGAATCTACAAAGCAAGATGGGCTAATCATAGAGCCTTACAAGAAAACAGCAGCCGCTCATACTGGATCGCATGGATGCCGGTTATACATACATTGCCGGACTGGTTGGATTCAAGTGAACTTATGATTCGGCGATACATATTACCATTCACGGCAGCATGTCAAGGAAGCCAATGCAGGGCACTTTCTACTACGTATGAGAAACGACCGTGCTGGGTCAGTGGGAATCGGTGCGTCTCACATACTTATATCACCTACAAAGAATCGCCTTTTAAGCAGCAGGCGCATTTATCAGCTGCTGGTTTTCCATCACTTTGACTCAGTACTTCAAGATGCTTGACCACTTTATCAGATCGATCAATCAATCATGACCACAATACCCACGCCCACACACATATAAACAAGGCGGTTGTCACCAACACTATCATACAGCCTTTCTTCCTGCTTGTATGCATATCATCATCCACGGCCTTTGGTAAGTCTCATGAATAGTCTTTATGCGCATCCCAATATGAGGTTATTTATCATCTATATAGCCCACTTCATTGTTTTACCACTTTCTGTGATCACTGCTGCCTAATGACATTTGGCTGTGTTCTTTGATGGACCCTTTGTGGTAGGTATAACTATCATTGATATTGATAGCCCCTATTAAGGGATGCTTGTACATTTGCATGTAGGCAAAAGGCAACCCAGATCTGATAGGAAATATGGGACTCCTTTGTAGGAGACATAAGTACCTACCCTCTGTTCGTACGACGGACCACCAAGTATGAGCTCCATCATTCTATGGTCTATGCTCTCCTCGCCTTCAGGGAAAGAAGATGGTTTACTATTGACAACATGCGGGATACACAGCTTATCGCGGTGTCAAAGTCGTCTGGGGAGGAGGGGATCATGTCATTGGGTCACCGTTAAAATTGGGCGTTTTGAGACATGTTCCTCTAGGAGCGCGCTAGAAGGCAGCATTGGTGCGACATTCTTTTATTATCACTTTGCATCCTGGTGGCCTCTATGGATCCAAGTCTGCTATGTCCAATCGAAAAGTGTAATGATGTCTTTACATCCCACAAAGACCGACACAAACATGTGACGTTGGTGCAAAGCCGTAAGTTTATCACTTTCTATTTCATCCATCATATCACTAACGCGTCTTGGATTAGAACGATTTGTTCTTGTGTGGCTCTTGTGGGAATGGCTACGCGAACGAATCCAACATAATGAGACATGCAAACGAGGTACGCAGGCCGGGAAGGAAAGATATGACAGTTGAAAGATGATCATTTTGATATTTACAACCTATATATAGGGCTTGAAGCTAATGATGGATCCATCGGACAAATGTGGTGCAGCATTTTTTCAGAAGGCGAGCCCAAAGAATCAAGAGCCATAACGCGCCCGATGTTACAGCATTGCCAGTGGAGTTGGATGAGTTCATAAGCACTTTTGACGACAAGGTATGTTACATATATGAAGAGAGCAATGGATTGGCAGACTATAATATAAGACGACTAACGTCTTCATAGCGCGAACTCAGTGAATTGTATGATCATGCCTTCTCCTTCAAGTTTGATCCAATCAAGAAGCAGCCTAACCTCCATTGGGTACATCACTCTATTCTTCAAGCACTGGATCTCTTGTTTTGTGGATACCTG